>SKCR01050324.1:0-39385 GCA_019454045.1 Zanthoxylum bungeanum
GAACACGTACGTACCTAGTACTACGTTTTTACCGATTTACAAGATATGGTTGACTTCTAGCAAAGCACCGTGCCTACCCAATTCTCCAGAAATATTCTTGCTAGAATATGTGATCTATATCAGGTTAAGACCAAATACACCTACCCTGATTCGGACTTCCATAGACACATAGTCATACTACCAATGGAATTCCAAGGGGTGTATCCAGAGCGAAGCTGTTTCCATACCATCGATAAACACCAACCTCCTATTACACTTGCATGAGTATCATATACCAAAATATATGAGAACTATGCCGTTATGCCCACAACGCGCACAAGTGTAATACTAGTCTATTCCGCATTATCGATGTCCAATCTCGATAATTACTACGACTAGGGATATTTAATGATTAAACCTTCGTGATTGATACTGTCTCATATCATCTCAATCCGGAACTAATCATATGGACCTTTCATCATTTATACATCTTGGTAATCTAATTACAAATGATGAACGAGGCAATTTCATTTGTCACATAGTTAATTTGTACAACAACACCATGATCTGTACAAATAGTGATGCTATGGGCCATAACTGTCCAACACCTACGCCACATGCCTTCAACCCTCACATAAGCCATCTTCAATTCAACGCACATAACCTTCAGCTCACGTTCATAAGCCCTCAAAATTCCCCTTCAATAGTCTCGCAAATCCTCCTCACAACACAACATTTCATTCACGTAACTCCCCTTCATATCTAGCCCAATCCACTACCGCAAAATGCCCTCAAAACCCCATTGACCTTCACGAACAAAAGACATGGCCCAAACTGCCGTGAAAACCCTCTAAATTACCGCATATTTGATCCCTGAAAAACCACCGAAATCTGCCCAGGAAACTGCATAAAAAAATTGCCTAAAACAGTCACAAAACCGCAGCCCCAAACCCTTCCAAAAAACCGCAAAAATAGTCCCATATTACCTTAAAATAGTGACTAGAAAATACAGCGAAAGTAGCAGTGAAACGGAGTGAAAACAGCAGCCCAAATAGCGAAACAGCGAGTAAAAATGTTGAACCAGTGAACCGGAAGAGTTGCGGAGCATCAACCCTTCCGACGGCCGTGTAACGCACTTTCGGGAGACGATAAAAGAGGTTAGACTTAAGGGCACCTTCTTTATTTATTATCTTTCGTTTTTATACTTTATTTTATATGAGTATTTTGGATTGATGCATGATGTGATTTCTGGATGACCGGAATATGTGTTCTCTCTTGTGGTATATCAGATGAAAACCCGGACGTAAATTCAGTAGCCGAATCCGAATGGATGGTAATGTGGTCTGTACTCGGGATACAATGCCACGTACCACTTGAGAGACACACGTATTTCGTCTCATCCAACCTTGTGTTTTAAGCATGATTTAGTCCAGTATGTTATTTATTTTTAAGCATGATTATGTTATTTCTTTATGCATGATTTAATTATTTTTCTTTTGCAATAGGAGTTTAATTTACGTTTATGTTTAGGTTATTTATTTTCCGTTGTTGATAATTCAACATGCTCATGAGACTATTGTGTGTTATCGTGTGTTTACCATTATGATGACTTACTTTTAAAGCATGCAAACTTAGACATATGATTACTTTGATGAATGCGAACTAAATCTGAGTTCCTCTTGAGCATATATGTTGCGTAGATTCGGTTAAGATATTGCACAAATCATATCATTACAAGTGGCATAAGTAAGGGACCATTCCGAACCCAACGGTTTGAGGTCTTCCCTTGTGAGGGGTGAGTGCGGCCTTAAATCTTTATCCCAATTCACACTGGGTGGCGACTCCATTTTGTTCTCCGGTTTAGTCCCCTGCGGGCTACTCCGTACTCTCAACCAGGCCGCGAGCCTAGAACAGCGTCGCCGATTTCTGTGTCCTACACTTCCCTTGGTTCAAGGACTTCCACATTTCATGCTTGCACATAACCGCTAGTCTTACTTGCACGTAACCGCTAGATCGTGAATTTAACTGCTGAGTTGTGCGTTTAGATCGTGGGGATGTGAACTAAATCTGAGTTCCTCTTGAGAATATATGTTGCGTAGATTCGGTTAAGATATTGCACAAATCATATCATTAAAAGTGGCATAAGTAAGGGACCATTCCGAACCCAACGGTTTGAGGTCTTCCCTTGCGAGGGTTGACTGCGGCCTTAAATCATTTTTCCCAGTTCACACTGGGTGGCGACTCCATTTTATTTCTCCGGTTTAATCCCCCGCGGGCTACTCTGTACTCCCAACTAGGCCGCGAGCCTGGAACAGCGTCGCCGATTTCTGTGTCCTACAGTCTGGCGACTCCACTGGGGATAGAGAATTGGCCCCAAAATAATGCCTTGTAATGTTTGTGATTTTTGTTTTAGTTAACCCTGTCTACCGAGGGTTGAAGGGGTTTAATCAAAGGCACTATTAGAGCTAAGTAATGGTTTGGTGTCTTCATTCATTCACTACCTTTTCTATAAGGAAAAGCTGTGAAGGCACCTAGATAATCATTTACTCGAAGCTTACCGTGATGGACTAATTTGGAGGACCTATTGTTTATTCCTGTCACCAAAGCGATAAGCCTAAGAGGCTTGGGTATTTAAGAGAGTCCGCTCCACCCTCCCTCTGGGGAATTTCAATAGGAAATCCATCTGACAGTCAGTCATGCATTATAACTCGTTGGCACGGACCTTAGCGTAAAAAAAGGTGCGCTCACTTGGTCGCTCGGACCCTTGAGGGGGGAGACCTAGTTGTGGGCAATCCTTCGCTGACGAGAGCCTTTGTCTATACCCCTCTAAACCCGCATATGAACTGTAGTTGTAGGACCAATAGAAACTAGTCCTTTGTGCTTGCGTTTAGGACCATCATCATTTGGATTCAGTTGGACCTTTTGTCATGAGGTATGGGCTTGTTGGGCCATTTAAACTGGGACGGGTTCGTGCCTTATGACAATTGGGCCAAAAGCTTCTGAAATGCCAATGGGCCATTTTTTGTTTTGGCCTTTTATCATTTGAAGTTGTTTAGCCATGTTATCGTAAAAGTGTAAACCTGTTGGGCCTTTTCAACTGGGACAAGTTTGCACCTCGCAATAGTATGATTGAATGCTTTAAAATGATAATGGGCCGACTTATATATTCCATACATCGCACGAATCTCATGCATACACACATCATGTTAACCCTTTGTGTCTTAAAAGCCATCATAGATATCCGTTGGGTTAGGGGTAAGAGGGAAGACTTGTCAAAAGGCTGTTAGCGAACATGAGCGAATCAGTTAACGAGGGACCTCGTATGGATCAGCTGGAGACTAGTCTTACTAAGGTTACCGAGCAGTTGCAAGCTTTGACCACTGCTGTGGCCAATATGGCTGTGCCCCATGCTGGGGGAGGCTCTGAGATTGAAAGGCGTGAGGAACCTCCGAACGGATTGAGTGATGATATCCCTATCTTTGATGATGACATGGCTGAGTATGAAGAATGCACATTTGGACTGACTGCATTGATAACCTTGAACGGTAAGAACGTGGAGATCTACGAAGATTCGATGATTGGTAGTCCGATAGATGCAAGGAGAATGGGAATTAAAGGAAGAACGGTTGAAACCTTACGTGTTCCACCTCAAGAATCTGGCACAGGCCCTCCCCGATTATAAATCCAGCACTTGTCGCGGGAAGAGAACCAAATGGCAATGGCGTTAGCTATACTGGCCGCAACTTGGGAAAATCCAGAGAAATTGATATTGAGACCTCTAGTGTTGACAATAGCAAGCAGACCGATTTATGAGATAGAAAGAATTTTGGAAGTAGAGGTCGACGATGGGGAACCATGGTACTATGATCTCCAGCGATACTTAGAATGCAGAGAACTTCCGAAAAAGCAAGCAGAAATGACATGATAGCCACTCAGAAGTTGGCTTCTCAATATGTGAGTTTGAAGAGAGAACTAGAAAAAAACAAGCGAATGACATTCAACTAAAGTGTCTAAGAAAAGAAGAAGCTCATGAATGGGTTGAATTTGTCCCGCAAGATAGTAAGGCAAGGTTTCTACTGGTTGACCATGGAAGCTGACTGCGCGAAGATAGTGAAGCATTGTCACAATTGTCAAGCACACGGTAACTTGTATCATTTACCGCACACACAACTGCATGGGTTGTCAGAGCCGTGGCCTTTCTCAGCATGGGGAATTGATATGATCGGAGAAAATTCGACCTAACGCATCGAATGGACATCGCTTCATAGTAGTAGATGTAGACTACTTTTCAAAATGGGTGGAAGCCGAGTCATTTCGAAATGTTACAGCAAAGCAGATGGCAAAGTTCATAGCCCGGAACATCATTTATCGATATGAAATGCCGCATCATATAGTAACAGACAACGAAGTTCAGTTTCAAGGAGAAACAAAGGCGATGCTACAGAAGTACGAGATAAGACATCACAAGTCGTCACCTTACAGACCGCATGCAAATGGGGCAGTCGAGGCAGCCAACAAGACAATAAAGAAAATGTTATCCAAAATGACGGAGAACTACAAAGATTGGGCTGAAAAACTATCGTACACCCTGTGGGGATATATAACTTCTATGAGAACAGCAACGAGAGCCACGCCTTACTCTTTGGTCTACGGAATGGAAGCAGTACTGCCAATGGAAGTTGAGATACAGTCTATGCGAGTATTAGCAGAAACAGAGTTACCTGAATGTGAATGGGCCTCGCAGAGATTTGAACAGTTAGCACTGCTGGATGAGAAGAGAATGAAGTCTTTATGTCATATGCAGTTATACCAGAAGAGGTTGGCTCGAGCATCCAACAAGAAGGTGCGTCCTACCTAGATTAGAAAGGGTGATCTGGTGCTTAAGCAGTCAATGCCGTCGATGACAGACCCGAGAGGAAAGTTCAGACCTAACTGGGAAAGACCCTACATAGTCCAGAAAGTAATGGGAAATTGGGCAGTGAGACTGTCAGATTTAGAAGGGAACGAGTTCACCGAGCCAATCAACGTGGATAGATTGAAGCAGTATTTTGCCTGAGGAAGACCTAACCCAATGGAATAGGAAATTCATTCATGCATGCATGCATACACGTAACGTATTTGCATTCCTTTTTGTGTTTGTTTTTGTTTTGTATTCACAGGTTTCAAAGAAGAAAAAGAGAAAGCAGCAAAGGCAAGCCAACCAGAAGAAGCAACACATTAGTATCAGTTTCAGGAAAGAATTACGGGGTTGAGGCCCACATCAGTTTCAGGAATGAATCAATATCAGTTTCGGGAAAGAATCCCAGGGTTGAGGCCCACATCAGTCTTAATTTCGGGAAGGAATCCCAGGGTTTAGGCCCACATCGGTATCAGTTTCGGGAAAGGAATCCCAGGGGGCGACGCCCATATTATCAGCGGTTGAAAGGAAGAATTCCAGTGGAGTGTGAAAAAAAAAAGAAAAAAAAAAGAAAAAGAAAAAAGAAAAAAAGAAAAAAAAAAGAGAAGAGAGAGAGAGAGAAGTCCTTGATGGTTAGGTATATGTCCGGTGATGACATTGTTTGTTGCAGGGTCAAACCTTAGAAACGATAAGTGCGAGATGTGATCTCAACCGGCATTCTAAGTAATTGATCTCGGCTAGACTCGCGAGCACTTGATTACGGAATCTTAGCAGTAGAAGCCTGAGTGGTCGGCGAGATGACTAGTTGAAGAGATGGTGGATCAGTGAATGACTGTTTGCCTAGATGTCCATCCTGGTTTACTTATGCTGCGATATATGATATGGTTGGAAACAAAGAAGAAGTCTCTGAAAAGAAAAGGAAAAAATAGACCACCTATAACCGATAAGCGTGAAGCTACCCATGGGCGAGTATTAGGACCACTATGAGGAGAAATACTACCTTAAAGGGTAGATGTGTCGAAAAAAGAGAAAGAAAGAAAATAGAAAAAGAAAAAAGAAAGAAAAAAAAGAAAAAGAAAGTTCAAAATGAAAAGAAAGAAAAGAAAGAGACGAAAGAAAAAAGTAGAAAACCATATCATGTTGAGTACGAAGAAGTAATCACAGAGTATGATCAAGACATCTCGGTTGGTTAGATCTACTAATCCAATTCTCCGAGACAAAATCATCGAGTTGGCTTACTTAAGGATTAAGCTGCGAAAGAGCCTGGGCATACACACACTAGGAGTCTAGTTCAGATCACTCATTCAGACGAACGAATTTGAGTGTATTAAGTACTTTGAAGGTTCTCTGGTTTCGACACGAAGCATCCGTTGAGGACGAAAATATGTTTAGCTATCAGGATTATCTTATGAGAGGCAATACAGTATGTTGATGTGCAACACCATATCAGGAGATCTACCTTGACCTAATGAAAGTAGCAAAGGATAAAAAAGATAAATCGAGACTGGGGGCGACCAGTCTACCCTTTCTCATACAGCACGGTTCGAATGAACCGTCACATCAGCATCAGTATCAGTTTTGGGGATGAGTCCCAGGGTTTAGGCCCACATCATCAGTATCAGTTTTGGGGATGAGTCCCAAGGTCGAGGCCCACATCAGTATCAGTTTTGGGGATGAGTCCCAGGGTCGAGGCCCACATCAGCATCAGTTTGGGGGCGAGTCCTACATCAGTATCAGTCTGAGGCGAGGCCCACATCAGTATCAATTTTGGTGATGAGTCCCAGGGTTGAGGCCCACACATCATCAGAATACCGGCTATGGAGACACAACCACGACACCTCAGGTATATGGTTTAACACGCCGGGTATGGCACTCCGGGTATGGAGACACAACCGCGACACATCGGGTATGAGGTTTAGCACGCCGGGTATGGCACTCCAGGTATAGAGACACAACCGCGACACCTCGGGTATGGGGTTTAGCACGCCGGGTATGACACTCCGGGTATGGAGACACAACCACGACACCTCGGGTATGGGGTTTAACACGCCGGGTATGGCACTCCGAGTATGGAGACACAACCACGATACCTCGGGTATGTGGTTTAACACGCCAGGTATGACACTCCGGGTATGGAGACACAGCCGCGACACCTCGGGTAAGGGGTTTAGCACGCCGGGTATGGCACTCCGAGTATGGAGACACAACCGCGACACCTCGGGTATGAGGTTTAACACGCAGGGTATGGCACTCCGGGTATGGAGACACAACCGCGACACCTCGGGTATGGGGTTTAGCATGCCAGGTATGGCACTCCGGGTATGGAGACACAACCGCGACACCTCGGTTATGAGGTTTAGCACGCTGGGTATGGCACAACAATATCAACTCAGTTCGAAGCAACATGCAAGTCAAGTGGCAGCTGGTGAGCCAGGTAAGTAAAAATGCATTGCATAACTTTGATAGGATTGTCATTGTCACACACTACACAAGTCCCATCAAAGTGGGGGCGACTGTAGGCACTGCATTTTTGCATATAAGTCCCGATGATGAGCCCCGTACGGAGGCACTACTCTTTAAAGTTGTGGAAGTTGCGGGAAACAGACGTCAGAAGGGAAAAGTCAGGAATTGATATATTGTTGGACTAAATTCATTTGCTTAGCTGCGGGTTCGCTTGTTGGACCTCTATTTTAAAAATCATCCTCAGCCCAAACCCCCGCAAGCCACACACCAAGCCCACACACCACAGAGCCACACACTAAGCCCACCAAAAAGAACCAAACCCACTCCAAAAGGACCTAATTCACGCCCATCACCCTTCCCAAAATAACCAATTCACACATTAAACACATGTTGAAATCAAGCCAAATCACCTTCCCGAATTGAAACAAATCAAATCATATAAATCACATTCCTAATCTAATTAAATCACATTCCTAAATTCTAAAATCAAATCAAATCCCATAAATTATATTCCTAATTAAATTAAACCCATTTCCTAAACTAAAACATTTACCTTCCTAAATTTAAGAGATCATTTCCTTATGATACACAAATTAAAAGATATCCCCATAATTGTAATATTCTTTCCCTACCCGTATAAGGATAACCTCTACCTTGCCTATAAAAAGAAGCACAAACCCAACTCTTTTTTCCCTAGAGCTCATTCATCATATGCACGACAAACACAAAAAATAATAAACCATATTCTCCCACTCGGCTCTCTTTCATTCCAACACACACGCACTCAGCTCTCTCTCATTCCAACACACACGCACTCAACTCTCTCTCATTAAACACACAACCCTCACGCACACATTCACTCAACACACAACCCTCAGGCACCCACAGTCCACTCATCACAGCCTCACGCACACATTCAGTCAACAATTGACATTAAACACGCACCCATTGACCAAAACATAAACAAACAAATCACACAGCCTTTCGACCACACCAGCCCCTAATCACTCACGCCAAATCTGCCCTCACCGACCGAATCAACAACGCACCACACAGCCACTAATCGACAACAGCACTCAGTTCACCCATGTTCGACACATAGCAACTATACACATAAGACCAACCGAAAACAACCAATACAGCCCCCCACTAGCTGAATATAATACACATAAGTCAGCCCTCATCAAACTACCGAACCAGACCCAGCCACACCAGCCCCTTAACCCTTCACCGAAACTGCCCAGCAAACTGCCCTAAACCATCGAAAATACTGCCCAGAAACTGCCCAGTAATCACTAAAAACTGCACCAGAAACCGCACAAAAATACCCAAAAAAACAGTCCAGTAAACCCACAAACCGCAAGCCAAAACAGTCCCCAATTACAACAAAAATTAGTGACAAAAAATACAACAAAAAACAGCAGCGAAATAGAATAAAACAGCAGCCTAAAGCAGCGAAACAATGAAGGAAAACGTTGAACCAGTAAACCGGAGGAGTTGCGGAGCGTTAACCCTTTCGACGGCTGATGAGTGGTAATTATATCACTATTTCCCACTCATTTAACTTAATATTTTGTATAGTTTCTTGAGTTTTGTGAATATTTTGATGTGTTTTGTGCTATTTTATAGATAAATAAAGTTTCAGGACATTCTGGAGGTGATTTGGGGCCAAAACAGTGAAAACGGACAAAAGGACATTTTCGTAATTTTTCACATTGCGACGCGTAAGTCTTTGGCGTCGCGACGCCTAATGTGCACCGGTCAATGCTAATGTGCACCGGGTCCACAAGTCAGAATCTGAGAAGTTTGACTTTGCTAACGTGCGTCGTGCCACGTGTCACCATCACAGCCGATCTGCTAACGTACATCGTGCCATGTATCATCATCCTACGGTGCCGACAGTCACCATCGCCATGTGTCACTCCACATCATTGTCCACATCACTAGTTGACCGAGTCAAAGTGCCACGTCATCGACACGTCATCATCAACCAATCACAACGTGCCACGTGTCATCATTCTTGTTGGATAATTATGTCCCATAGTGTCATTATTTGTACATATCATGGTGTTGTTGTACAAATTAACTATGTGATTAGATCACCAAGATGTATAAATGATAGGAGGTCCTTATGATTTCTTCCTGGATTGAGAATGATATGAGATAGTATCAGTCCACGAAGGATAAATCATTAAAAATCCCTAGTCAGAGTATTATCGAGATTGGACATCGATAAATGCGTAAAAGACTAGTATTACACTTGTGCACGTTGTGATGGCACAATGGCATTGTTCTCATATATTTGGGTATAGGATACTCATCCAAGTTTAATATGAGGTTGTGTTTTACCGATGGTACGGGAAACAGCTTCGCTCTGGATAGACCCCATCGGAATTCCATTGGTAGTATGACTATGTGTCTATGGAAGTCCGAAATCAGGGTAGGTGTATTTGGTCTTAACCTGAGACTTGCACCGCTAATACTTGCGACAATCAATGTACTTTGGTTTTGGTCGTCCAGGGCTTTAACAGGTTCTGTGTACGCCTCTGCTGGGTATATTGAGAATCGTAGTGTGTTGGGTGTGATGTCAAGACAGAAGTATCACTCCAGTCATAGTGGAGATGATGTCACGTAGGATACGGTACTAGTACTCTTATGTACTGCAGTCATCGGGATGAAATGACAAGGTCATGTTTATCCGATTATAGAGACTAGTTACCAGACATCCGACATGTGCTTCGTACGGGGCAGACACAATTCCAGCCCCAGGCCTAGCACGTGACATCTGATACTGGATCGACATACACAATACTACGTATACTACGCCTGATATAGATCACTATATTCCTGTAAGGATATTTCTGGAGAATTGGGTAGGCACGGCGCTTTGCTAGAAGCCAACCTTGTCTTGTAAATCGGTAAAACGTAGTACTTGGTACTTACGTGTTCGGATAGTCCGACGACCGTATTTACTGCCAACATATCCGGGGATCTCATGGGTCACTTCCCGAAGATTCACCGATGATGTATGACTCGCACTTTAATTAATCTGGGATTAATTAGATGAGAGAGAAAATTAATCTGGGATTAATTGCTGAGATATTTTATCTGGGATAAAATATCAATTAAAGAGAGATAACGATTAATTTGGAATTAATCGATTAATTAATATATTCGATATATTAAAAGAAATTGGATTTCGATGCGGAATTAAAATTAGATTTTAATTCGGACGAACGAGTTAATTTAGAATTAATTCGTTAGCGATGTGAATAGTGATTTTGCTAGGCATAATCATTTAATTGCGTCGCAACGGAAAAATTTGTTAATTTGGAATTAGCAAACCCGAGCCCGGGATTGTTTGTGAACGCATTCGCATTTCGACTTTGAGTGCGGCAGGCAAGTCAAATCAAGCGTCAAATCACTAGTCGCATCAAGCGTCAAATCATTAGTCACTTTGAGTGATGTGACAACTTGTCACTTGATTGATTGATTGATGTAAATAGTGATGTGAGTGGTTGGCATTTAAAGCTTTAATTAGTTTGACTTTTTAAAAGCAAAATTGAGTATATGGTTTTAATAAATCAATTACCAATTTTTTTTAGACAACCTAACACAACTCTCTCTTCACCAATTTCTTCTATCTCTCTCGGCCTTAGAGGCATTTTCTTCTCTTTACTGGTTCAGTGAAAAACCGTGAGCTAGGAGGAGATAAAGAGTGATTTTGTTGCAAAATCAATGTGCTAGCACACATCCGGAGTCTTCCGTAGGTGATAGGGAAACCCACCCGCGAGCTTGGAATCACCATCAACCAGAGCTTGGAGCTTGGAGCTTGGAGCAACAATGGAGATCCTAAAACCGAAAATGGACAAGAAGATCACTGCCGTGACCATCAAGAAGGCAAAATTCGTTTTTTGTCTTCACTCACATCGTCTCAACTGATCATTGTGAGTATTCCGCAACTCCCTCGTTGTATTCGCACTTGTTTCATGCTTGTTAAATGATCTTGGGATGCTTAGAAAATTCCAACAATGGTATCTATGAGCAAGGTTGAGCATGAAAATATTTTAGGGCTTAAAATTGGGTAAAATGTGTTTGAGCATGATTTAACTAAATTGGATGTTGAGTATGCTTAAAACATGTTTTATTGAGGATTGATTGGATCAATTTGAAGAAATTTTGTTTGGAATAATTTTCCCCAATTTTGGAAGGCTTGGCCGAAAACTAGATGAACCCTAATGTCTTGGTGGTTTTGATTTTTGATCATTGGATGAGTTGGAAATCAATTGGGTAATGTTGATTTAAAATTCAATTGGATAGAAAATGAATTGGGCATTAAAACCCTACAAAGCCGAGAGTTAAAGCACAGTTTATGGGTTTGATTTTTTGATGAAATATGTAGGACATGTTTTGTTGTTAATTAGCATGATTAATTAGGCTAATTGATGTTTTGGAAATATTGATTTGGGTAATTAATTATGTTATGCACATTAGATTAATTAAATTGTGAAATTGGATTTTTGTAATTTAATTATTTGGGCTTAAAATTGGATTTGGGCTTGAAATGTTGTAAGTGGCCTTATTGGCCTTGGTTGTACCAAGATGGGTTTAGGCTAAATTGGTTGGATCTAATTGGGCCCAAAACCGCTTCCATAAAGCCCAAATGTGACTAATGGACCTTAATAATTTAATTGGGCCTAATGGGGGCCTAAATTGATTTCTAGGCTTATGGGGTTACTCCTTGATTGGACTTTGGTTATTGGGTTTGACCCGAGTTGACAAAAAGTCCACGCCTTAAGAAATTAATTGAAAGCCCATTGGACTTTAATTAAATTAACGTTGGACGTTAATCGGGCTTTGAGACCCGTAACGATTAAATTTGGAATTTAAGTCGTAAAGGTTTATTAATAAAGTGTAGTATTTAATTTGGAATTAAATAGCGAATTAGTATTAAATACAAATTGAATTGGATTTAATTTCGTAGTTTAATTTAATTCGAGAATTCGTACTTTGAGTACTTATTCGCAAAACGAGTTTGACTCGCGCAAAATCAAATCATTGTTTGAACATTGGATGGTCACTAATTATCAGATTAATTAATTTGAATAGATTGATTGATAACATGCTTGTGTGAATACAAGGTTGCGATGCATGAATAATGTATATCGGATGGATATTAGATGGGGGCAATTTTAGAAATTGTTGTAATAAATTTGGAATTTATTAATTGGACCTGCGTGTCCAGCCTTATTACCTCCTTACTCTTTGTATTCTCTTCTCACCTATTCCCCTTAATGTAAATGAGGTTTCTTTAGAAGTGTAGTGTAACGGGTAGAAGCAAATACTTGTGCTAGCGGGAGAAAGGAAAAAGAGAGATTTGATCTAGGATCAATGAGTTAAGTATTCATCCGCATATCATTATTATTTTATTATACGAGCTTTATTATGTATTTAGAGTGCATGTTTAAGGGTGTATGATGATGAGACCTTAACAAAGATAATAAATTGGTTGCCAATTTGCACTCGAAAAACCCTCGCAAAATATTAAGCTTTTTTCCTTCCATTGAGTGATTCTTACTCAAGATCCGAGACTGGCATTGGTTTGTTGGCCAAAGTCAAGGCCTTTGTCCGTCGAGGATGTGTTTGAATCACGAAGGCTTTGTTCCATATTGGTGTCTTTTCCAAGTTGTGGTTTTTTGGCCAAAGTCAAGACCACTTCTTGTCCATCGACATTGATTACGAAGCTTTCCATGGTCAATGGGTCACGCTTGACTGGGATCACTAAGTTTGTTGAGCCAAAGCCAAGGCTTAGTTGATTCAGAGTAAAAAGGTTAGGCAATATATTGTATGTATTGGCATATATAAGATATATGTTTCGGACTTGGATGTCCACCTACTAGATCTATGAATTGGATTGGAAAAAATTGATCTTAGAGATCTACCTAGTTAATTATCATATAATTTGTTGGCCAAAGTCAAGATTGTGTGACATTTAACGGGATCCTAGCCCACTAGGAAACACGATTTCCCGAGTACTCGACATAGTGTTAGAGGCTCGCCGAAAAATAGTGGGAGGCAAGAATTGAATTTGCAATATTCTTTTAATTACTTGCCATACGCGCTCAATCAAATATCATTCGTCAATTAAATTTATTATTAGCTAGACTAATATTTAATTATTGTTTTAATTAACAGTTGGACTGTATTCAAACAAATTAAAAGTATAGTTGATTAATATAATTGGACTATAATAATCATTATATTTAAAAGTACCGAAATCGTTGATTAAATAGTTGGACTATTAGAATCAAGATATAATTGAAAGATTGACATTTAAAACATAATCCTAGGGAAAATGTATTTAAATGGTTTATTTTTTCAAATTGGGAATAAAATTTCAGGATGGTCCTGGAAACTAATAAGTTACTTTATTTGATAAAATAACATATTAGGCCTAAGCCCGGACTTAAGCAAATAGTAGAGCATGATCTTTGGAAGATTCATGTGATGATAACTTAAGTGCTTAATCCATTAAACTTGTCAATTAGACTCCTTAATTCTTAATCAGAACTAAGGATTAGATCCTTAAAGTATGATACTGAAATAAAGGATCTTCATAAATCTATACTTATATTTTAGAAGTACTAAATTGCAATAATAACTCTTGGAGAGTTAATGACTATTCTTAAGGAGATAAAGTCAAAGTTTGCAATAGGCAAGTAGCGTTAGTCACACCTTACTTCGATATTCTAGAAACCCGAGTCTAGGCCAAAGGCTTCTGGAATGTGGAAAAAGGCAAAGGCAAAATCATTATAATCTTCTGGGAAGATAAATGACATATCCCGAAATAACTGCCAAAATTGTGGCAAACGGGATCGCGGAAGCGTGACTGCCATTTAAACAAAGCAGACATGAAGGAATTGAAGACGAGGCAAGGCTCTGACTTCAGATATGTTTGTCATAATTATGTTCACTACTATTATTAAAATTGGATTTTAAATACTTAGTATGGTACATAAATATGTATTGATGTTCAGAATCTGCTATGAGCAGAATACTGACTTCAATTGAGATTAATCTACGAATTGGAAACGGGATGAAAATCGCTGTTTTAACCGTAGATACCTAAGTTTAGGAACTACCCTCGGGTGCGTACTTAAATTAGGAAACTGTTATAATGTAACTAGTTTGACTAGAAACATTATCTCTATATCAGTATTTATCCGTTACAGATATACCTTTATATTTTAGAACACTAAAGTGTTTCATTATATAAAGATGATATTGAGATAAACACATTAGATGTGAATAACATAATTTATATTTTGAATATAAATAAATCTCAAACGTACAATATGACAAACAAATAGCTCGAACTGATTTGATCAGAAGAAACTAATTGTGGCATTGTTGTCTGGGACACAATTAAACAAGGCTCGTATATCCACACTTTCGAAGAGTGGGTACTAAGACTGATTTGATTCCATTCAAATAAAGTCTACGAATCTAGTTTATTGGGCAATGTGCCTAAAACACTATTTACTTGGTAAAAGTGCAAATGCCACCGATCTGTTAGCCCTAGTTCATAGTGAAGCAAGTGGGCCCATATCTAGCTAGGCTAGAGGTGGATATGAATATTTCGTGACCTTTACGGATGTGGCATCGCGTTATGGTTATGTGTTTCTTTTGAAACACAAATCGGAAACTTTTAGAGTTTTCGACACGAAATAAACAAACAGATCGGCTAAAGTATTGAACCGTCACGGTAAGACCGTAATGGAAAATACTTAAGCAATAAGTTTCTAATATACTTGAAAGATTATAGTATTCTTTCAATGAGGACTCCTCCCGGAACACATCAATTTGACGGTGTGTCCGAACAGTGACTAACCGAATTATGTTAGACATAATAAGGCTAATCATGAGTCGCTCTGAGCTACCATTTCCTTCAACATATAAGCTTTAAACAATGCATAACTTATTTAGAATAAGGTTCCATAATAATCTGTTTGACAGACTTCATATTAGATATGAACATGAAAGAAATTGGATTTCTCATTCCTGAACATTTGGGTATGCTAGGCATATGTTTGGATGATACCAAACTAAAACCCAAATCGGATAAGTGCTAAATTGTAGGTTATCATAGGGAAACCTAAGTATAGTACTTATACAACTCACAAGAGAACAATTTATTGTAGCTCGCCATGTGGTTTTCCTAAGAGGAATACCGATATGCAGTGGTAAGTGGGAGGATAGTAAAACTCGATGAAAATCGAAGTAATACTATTCAAGGCACCCATTCCTTAATGGAACACAAATAGTTCATCAAGGATGAAACTATACCAGTAATCCTCGAATACACAAGAACCACATAAGTCGGAGAGAGTCAGAAAACAACCTGGGGTATGGGTTTCTGATCTCACCTCATTAAGATGTCAATCTTATTGAGGAATACCAACTGACTACGTATGAGGAAGTGATACAAGGTATCGACTCCCTATTATGTCAAAGTGCCATGAAATACGAAATGGATTCCATGTATATCAACTATTTTTGGATACTAGTTGAAGTACCGAAAGGCATTATGCCTATTGGTACTATATAAGTCTTCAAGGAAGACATACATGGATGGCAACATACCAACGTACTAAGCTAGGCTTGTAGCGAAAAGGTATCGTTATCAACATTGTATTGATTACGATGAAACCTTTTACCTGTTTCCATGATAAATCCATTTGGATAATGCTCGCTAAAGCTGCATATTTCATTTAAGAAATATGTCAGCTGAACTGTTGGTTTTAGCCAAGGTCCCAAGATCATAAACAAGCATGAAATAAGTGCGAATACAAATCAACGAAGTTACGAATACTCACATCGATCTGTTGAGCGACGCTACGACGAACAAAACTCAAAATCTACTCATGGAAGGTTACGACAGTTCACTGTCACAGTCCACTGCATTTTTGGTTTTTGACTCCAAGATTTGAGCTCCAAGCTTCATCAAACGATTCCCGGCTCATGGGTGGACTTCCCTATCACCTTCGCATGTCTCTCGGAGTGCTAGCTCTTATGATTTTTGCCACAAAAATCACACACTCATGCTTCCCAAGCTCACGGCAGTGAGCTACTGCAGAAGAGAGAAAAATAGCCCCATGGGCGTGTGTGTCGAGATGAGAGAAGGAAGAGATTGTTAGGTTAAAATGATTTCAAAAACCAATTAAAACATATACCAAAATATTTGTGTAAAGCTTTCAAAAAGTCAACACAAAAATTTGGCTCCAAGAATATAATAACATTATATGTCTTTCAAGCTTTCAAAAAGCTTTTCAACAACTCCCATCAAGTCACATCTATCAATCAAGTTGTCAAGTCACATCACTCAAAGTGACAAGTGATTTGACGCTTGATACGACTAATGATTTGACACTTGATTTGACTTGCGTGCCGCACTCGAATTCGAAATGCGAATGCGTTCACAAATAATCCCGGGCTCGGGTTCGCTAATTCCAAATTAACGAATTTTTCGTTGCGACCTAATTAAATCTAATTTAATTAAATAATCATGCCTATCATAATTACTATTCACGTCGCTAACAGATTAATTCTAAATTAATTCGTTCGCCCGAATTAAAATCTAATTTCAATTCCGCGTCAAAATCCAATTTCATTTAATATATCGAATATATTACTTAATCGATTAATTCCAAATTAATCGTTATCTCTCTTTAATTGATATTTTATCCTAGATAAAATATCTCCGCAATTAATCCCAGATTAATTTTCTCTCTCTTCTAATTAATCCCAGATTAATTTAAAGTGCGAGTCATACGTCATCGGTGAATCTTTGGGAAGCGACCCATGAGATCCCCGGATATGTTGGCAGTAAATTCGGTCGTCGAACTATCCGAACATGTAAGTACCTCGTACTACGTTTTACCGATTTACCAGACAAGGTTGGCTTCTAGCAAAGCGCCATGCCTACCCAATTCTCCGGAAATATCCTTACAGGAATAAAGGATCTATATCAGGCGTAGTATACGTAGTATTGCGTATTTCTATCCAGTATCAGATGATCACGTGCTAGGCCTGAGGCTGTAATTATGTCTGCCCCATACGAAGCACATATCAGATGTCTGGTAATTAGTCTCTATAATCGGATAAACACGACCTTGTCATTTTATCCCGATGAGTACAATACTTAAGAGTACTAGTACCGTATCCTACACGACCATCATCTCCATATGACTGGAGTGACACTTCTGTCTTGACATCACACCCAACACACTAGGATTCTCAATATACCCAGCATAGGCGTACACAGAACCTGTTAAAGCCCTGGATGACCGCAACCAAAGTATATTGATTGTCGCAAATATTAGCGGTGCAAGTCTCAGGTTAAGACCAAATACACCTACCCTGATTTTGGACTTCCATAGACACATAGTCATACTACCAATGGAATTCTGAGGGGGTCTATCCAGAGCGAAGCTGTTTCCCGTACCATCGGTAAAATACAACCTCCTATTACACTTGCATGAGTATCATATACCCAAATATATGAGAACTATGCCGTTGTGCCCTCACAACGCGCACAAGTGTAATACTAGTCTTTTACGTATTTATCGATGTCCAATCTCGATAATACTCGGACTAGGGATATTTAATGATTTATCCTTCGTGGACTGATACTGTCTCATATCATTCTCCGTCCAGGAACAAATCATACGGACCTCCTATCATTTATATATCTAGGTGATCTAATCACAAATGATAAGAGTGCAATCTCCTTTGTCACATAGTTAATTTGTACAACAACACCATGATCTGTACAAATAGTGACGCTATGGGTCATAATTGTCCAACAATCTCCCACTTGGCCTATAGCCAGTCACTCGAGTGTCTGACACCCGAACTATGTACGGTTGGCTCAAACTGCTGAGAAGGTGCTTTCGTCAGTGGATTTGCATGATTATCATCTGATGCGATTTATTCGAATGATGTATGATCCGAATGAGTCAGATGAATATCGAAGTATATTTCTGGATCGTTGATGAGACCATTAATTCTTTAGCCTGTGCTCAAGCCTAGCTCAGCTGCTAACAAAATTATATCTAATCAAATTAGATTTGTTATCGACCCAAATGGCTTTTATTGCCGCCTCAGCTACAGCAATAACCAGCATTTGTTGTTTATTTGGTAACATTATCTTGCTTGGAAGATTTCCAGCTCACTGTTCCGTTATTCAAACTGTATAGTACCGTTTGCGACTTTATAGTCGTTTTATCAGTTTAGGAAACTTGCTACAGTGATCCCAGTCACTTCAAGTTCTCATTTTCCACATTTTAAGACAACATCCTTAGTTCTCTAAGAAACTAACGGATGTTCTTAACATCAATCCAGTGACTATCACTTGGATTGGCCTGTTTGTGAATCCATATGCTCAAAGCGTATGAGACACCAGGTCGCGTACATTTTTAAATGTACGAGTTCTTAGAGAGTTTTTTCGAAAGCCAAGCTTTCACCGATTATTATGGGAATATCATTTCCAAGAAATGAGATATTATCATTATTTTATAGGACATCGATTGTCAGTGCGCTCCCACTAACCTTCTCATATACACAAGAATCATTTTCGTTTTGAATAAATCATAAACTATTATGATTACATCAAAATGATAATTCCAAGAACCTATGCTTGCTTCAATCCAAACTGGATCGAATAACCCGCAAACCTTGTTTGCTAGTTTATATACGACAAAACCGCCAGGATGTTGTAAACATCCTCCAAAAGGTTTCCTTTTGAGGAAAGCGATTTTCCCGTTAAGTTGACATATTTCACAAATGAAACATGCAGCGTTAGCAAGCATTATCCAAATGGATTTACCGTGGCAACAGATAAAAGGTTGAATCGTAATCAACATAATGTTGATAACAATACCTTTCCGCTACAAGCCTAGCTTAGTACGTTGGTATGTTGCCATCCATGTACGTCTTCCTTGAAGACTTATAAGTACCAATAGGCACAATGCCTTGCGGTACATCAACTAGTATCCGAACTTGTTGATATACATGGAATCCATTTCGGACTCATGACACTTTGTCATAATCGGGAGTCGATACCTTGTATCACTTCCTTATATGTAGTCAGTTGGTATTCCTCAAAAGTTTGACATCTTTACGAGGTGAGATCAGAAACCCATACCCCAGGTTGTTTTCTGACTCTCTCCGACATACGCGGTTCTTGTGTATACGAAGATTAATGGCATAGTTTCATCCTTGATGAACTATTTATGTTCCATTAAGATTCGATGCCTGGAATAGTATTACTCCGACTTTCATCGAGTTTTACTATCCTCCCACTTACCACTGCATATCGATATTCCTCTTTGGAAAACCGCATGGTGAGCAACAATCTGATTGTTCTCTTGTGAGATGTATAAGTATTATACTTTGGTATCCCTAGGATAACCTACAATTGGCACTTATCCAATTTGAGTTTTAGTTTGGTATCATCCAAACATATGCCTAACATACCCAAATTTTCAGGAATGAGAAACCTGGTTTCTTTCATGTTCATATCTAATATGATATCTGTCAAACATATTATTATGGAAACTTATTCTAAATAAGTTCTGCACTGTTTATGCTTATCCGTTGAAGGAAATGGTAGCTCAGAGCGACTCATGATTAACTTTATCACGTCTAACAAAATTCAGTTATTCAGTTCGGACACACCGTCAAACTGACGTGTTCCGGGAGGATTTCTCATTTGAAAGAATACTATACTCTTTCAAGTATATTAGAAACTTATTGCTTAAGTATTTTCCATTACGGTAACCGTGACGGTTAATACTTTAGCCGATCTGTTTGTCTATTTCGTGTCGAAACTTAAAAGTTTCAGATTGTGTTTCAAAAGAAACACATAACCATAACGCGATGCCACATCCGTATAGGTCACAAAATATTCATATCCACCTCTAGCCTAGCTAGACATGGGCCCACTTGCTTCATTATGAACTAGGGCTAACAGATCAGTGGCATTTACACTTTTACCAAGTAAATGTGCTATAGGCACTTTGCCTAATAAACTAGATTCGTAGACTTTATTTGATTGAAATCAAAACAGTCCTAGTACCCACTCTTGATGAGTGGTATTTATATCACTTATTCCCACTCATTTGACCTAATATTTTGTATAGTTTCTTGAGTTTTGTGAACGTTTTGATATGTTTTGTGTTATTTTGTAGATAAATAAAGTATGGAAAGCATTGGAGGCAATTTGGGGCAAAAATGGACAAAAATGCGTCAACAGGGATATTTTGGTCTTAAGCGCGTCGCGACGCCAAGACTTCCGCGTCGCGACGTCTAAAATGTGCCGAACAGTGCTAACGTGCGCTTGGTCCACAAATCAGAATCTGAGAAAAGTTTGACTTTGCTAAAATACGCCGTGCCACATGTCACCATCACAGCCGATCTGCTAACATGCGCCGTGCCACGTGTCAGCATCCTACGGTGCCGACAGTCATCATCGCCACATCGTCGCCACTTCAACGCCATGTCATCAGCCACGTCAGCAAGTCAACAAGTCAAATTGCCACGTGTCGTGCCACATCATCATCAGCCAATCAGGAAGTGACACGTGTCGCAATTCTATGGTGCCGACAGTCTCTTTCCCACGTGTCGCCACGTCATCGCCACGTCACCGCCACGTTATCGCCACGTCAGCATCAATAATTGAGTATCTAATCCTTATCTGACACGTGGCGGATAAGAATCTCAGCGACCAATCAGAAGCCGCCACGTGTCACAATAATTGAAGCCCAACCACTCTGCCACGTGTCACCTTATCAGCTTATCCAGAATCTTCAAACCGGCGAACCAGAGCGTGCCACGTCGACAAATCTGGCGTAGTGACACTGAGGACCTGGCGTCGCGACGCTGGATCCTACCGAGGCTTATAAATTGAGCTCGAGATTTCAGAATTCAGTGCACCACTCTCTCTCTTACAATCTTTCTAAAGAGAGAGTTTCTCTCTCTACTTTCTTTTAATTTTTAGTTTTTTAGTTTTTAGTTTTTCAATTAATTTTAATTACATTTTGTTAATATAATAATTTAATTTTTAATTTTTACTTTTTACAGTTTTTATTATTTACCAGGAGGAGGTAACTCCCCCAGCTAGGGTGAAAGGTAATTCTTTTACTGTTACTATTTAGATTAATCTCCCTTAAAAATATATATTCACTATTTAAAATATTGACTTAAAAAGGATACCGCCAGATTGGTCGGTTGGTAATTCATTTTAATCTGATTTAAACCTGACTAATAAAGGATACCGCCAGATTGGTCGGTTGGTAATTTAATTTTGGTTCCGCCTTTATGGCTGGTTGGACTTAATTTGACTTAATCAGGTTACCGCCTATATGGCTGGTTGGAAAAAGAATCACAAGTTTATATATTATTTTATGGGAGATATCTAAATTAGTAGTAGTAAAAGTAATTCCTTTTACCTTAGCATTTTATTTTATTGTAATTTACTTTTCAGTATTTACTTTACCGCATTTTTACTTTATGTCTTTTATTTTCAAGTTTTTACTAGCCCTAGTTATGTGTTGTAACTAAATTAGTTATATGGGGTTGTGATGAAATCCAATATCACCATTTTTAAAGGGTTAGATTATAGATTGGATAATATAAAGATTTATTTGTTGAGTCTTAAACTTAATGCTTTTTTCATTAACTGGCCATTAATAAAATTGATCTGGTAAATCTAAAATGAACTAGACATAGGGATTTTAGGTTTCAGCCTTAGACTCAATAGCCCACGATCTTCCTTGAGGATAGATAACCCTTTAATAGTTTCCTTACAGGATAGGAATATACCTGTCGGGCGGGGGTAGCCATAATTGGAACTTAAACTTAATGAATCCAGATAATTTGGTTGACAAAGACATATGGTTCAATTGGGTTAAACTGGGTATTTGTGTCTGACCATCGACAAGGCTTACACATAATTTAGTGTTCCAGGTTAATAAATCAATATATTTACCCAACTTTAAGATAACCACTTCATCTTTAAAATGATATTGGAAGAAATCACAACCCTAGATAGTTTTTAATATTGAATTTTCTTAAAACCTATTTTCGACAATTTTATTTACTTGTTTTTTAAATTTAGAATCGTCAACCATTTCAAATCAATCAATCAACTTGTTAGATATTAGTAATCATTTGACCTCATAAAATTAATAGTTTAGATATTAAGTCCTCGTGGGATCGATATTTTTATACTACTTGAACGATACGTGCGCTTGCGTTATACGTGTGTGTTTACGCCGGTCAAGTTTTTGGCGCCGTTGCCGGGGACTTATTTATCTTTTACTATTAGTTTAGGGGTTAGATACGTTACTTGTATCTAATTTCTTTTTACTTATTTTTTTTGTTTTCTTGTGTTTCAGGTTTCAGAAACTACATGAGACGAACCAGAAGCTTTGAACTCCGACCGCTTGACCCAGAAATTGAAAGAACCATCAGACAGTTGAGAAGGGAAAGGCGAGAAGGCCAAGAAGCTTTAGTCAACTGGGAACCTGAACCTTTGAACGTTGCACCACCAATTCCCATTCGAGACAGAACCATTCCGGTGGTTGACAGACTCATTTCCTGTATTGTACTTCCTCCCCCTTACCAGCAAATGCGTGTGACATCAAAACATGCATTCAGATGATTCAGCACTCAGTTCAGTTTGGGGGGAATGCAACTGAAGATTCTAATTCCCACATCACAGCAACTTCCTGGAAGTTTGCGGCACTTTCATTACAACCGAGAAGCTGAAGAAGCAATGAGACTGCGTGTTTTCCCATACTCCCTTGAAGGACGAGCTAAAGCTTGGCTACATTCACTACCAGCAGGTTCCATCACAACATGGAACACTTTAGCCACCAAATTTCTTGCAAAGTACTTTCCACCAGCCAGAACCGGAAAGCTGAGGAATGACATCACATCCTTTGTGCAACAAGACTCAGAAACTCTCTACGAAGCTTGGGAAAGGTACAAAGATTACTCCGGAAATGTCCTCATCCTCACCATGAGATTCCAAAATGGCTTCAAGTCCAACATTCTATAATGAACTTTCTGGAATAATGAGAACCACAATCGATGCTGCTGCTGGGGGAGCTTTAATGGCAAAAGGAGAAGATCAAGCCTGGGAACTAATCGAAGAAATGGCCAACAACAATTCCTTATGGCCAACTGAAAGGAGCATGATCCAAAGAATTGCAGGAATTTATGAAAGTGGAGCAACACAGCAGTCAACACCAAGCTGGATCAAATATGCAAATTCATGGAGACTCTTACCACTGGATCCACAAGTTCACCATATGGAGGAATACCAGAGTCAAAAACAACTTGAAGAAACGGTAAATTTTGTCAACAATTTCAACAGACAAGGGAACAATCCTTATTCCAACACCTACCCAGGGTGGAGGAATCATCTTAATTTTTCATGGAGCAACAATTCAGGCCACAGCGGAACTATCCACCACCTGGATTCCAGCACAGAAACAAAGGCCAGGAGCATGCAAATGAACCAGGAATAGCAGAAGTCATGCTCAGTTAAAAAAGTACGATGCCATCTTTCAGAGCCAATCAGCTTCTATCAAAGCACTGGAGAATCAAATCGGACAACTGGCCAATGCTCAGAGTTACAGACCACCAAGAAATCTTCCCAGCAACACAGAACCCAATCCAAGGAACCGAGGGAAGGAGCAATGTCAAGCCATACTTTGAAAAGCGGTACTGAAATCAACAAAGATGTTGGAATCAAGATGTCCAAAGAAGAGTTCCAAACGAAGCTGAACAACAGGATGGAGGAAAAAGAAGCAAAGGAAAAAGAACAGATCACTCACCTCCACCTTTTCCTCAACGTCTTCAGAAGAACAAATTGGACAAGAAGTTTTCTCGATTCCTGGAGATCTTCAAAAAGCTGCATATCAACATTCCATTTGCAAGCAGAAGCGTTGGAACAAATGCCCACCTATGCCAAATTCATGAAAGATATTCTTTCACGAAAACGGAGATTGGGAGATTACGAGACAGTAACATTAACAGAAGAATGCAGTGCCATCATTCAGAGGAAACTTCCCCCGAAGTTGAAAGATCCTGACAGTTTCACAATTCCTTGCATCATAGGAGAACATAACTTTGGTAAGGCTCTTGTGTGATTTAGGTGCTAGTGTAACTTGATGCCTTTTTTATTTTCAGGAAATTACAGATTGGAGAAACAATGCCAACTTCAGTCTCACTACAACTTGCTGATAGAACGCTCGTATTTCCGAGAGGTGTAGTTGAGGATGTGCTGGTCAAGGTTGACAAATTCATTTTCCCAGCAGATTTTATTGTCCTTGATATGGAGGAAGACGCAAACGTGCCAATCATCCTCGGGAGACCATTCTTGGCTACAGGTCGAACCATTATTGATGTACAAAAGGGGAACTAACCATGAGGGTACATGACCAAGAAGTAACATTTAATGTTTTCAAGGCCATGAATTTCCCAGATGACGAAGAAGGAGGAATGTTTCAAACTCGATGTGATACACAGTACCATTCAGAACTCTGATGAAAGACAAAGTTCTACTGACAAAGTTAAAACATGTCAATTACCTGTGGAGCCTGAAGATAAAGCCACTGCGTACTGAAGAAACCATTCTTGCACTACAAGCAACAGAAGAGAAAAAGTCCACCAGCCACTCACGAATTGGAGGAATTTCACAATCAGCCTTTTGAGGATGCCAAATTGTACAAAGAAAAGGGCAAGAAAAGACATGATGAGAAGTTAGTGCGCATACAACTGGAACCAGGCAGAAGGTATTGTTAAACAAATCAAGGGTGAATTCTTCCCATGGAAGCCAAAATCACGGTGGTCAGGTCCATTTGTGATCACCAAAGTTTTACCAAATAGAGCCGTTGAGATACATGATCCTGACGCTAACAAAACTTTCAAGGTTAAAAACAAGCGTGTCAAGCACTACTGGGGAATCATTTGAGCGACAAAAAGAAAGTGTTACACTTCAGATCCAGCATAAACGATCGAGCAGTCACGTCTAGCTGACGACTTTAAACTTAGCGCTCGTAGGGAGGCAACCCATGCAATTTGTGTATATATTGTGATTTGGTGTGTTTTATTTTTTGTGTGTTTAATTTTTACAGGTTTAGTCATTTCAAGATGGAAGAAGCTCTCGCAAATCTCCACAAGCAATTTCCTTCTCTCCCTCAAAAATCTCTGATGAAAGTCTATAAAGCTCGCTTGGAACGGATGAGGTTATTGACAATCCATGGTATTCCTAATGATATTCGTTGGGTAATTGAAGCACGAGTCCGATTGGCAGGTGAGTCTTCTGACTCTTTTATTTCACATCTGCCTGGTTTTGGAAGAAGCACCTATGCAATGAAACATAGAGCTAAACAAATGGGTGTTTGTTTCAAATGTGCACGATTTAATTGCAACAATCGTTGTCGTTCTTTAGGAATGGTGTCTGATAATCGCGAAGACAAAATTAAATTCATTAGGGATGGCTTGAGTAAGGAGTCTTTAGATGATATATCTTTAACTCTTGAGACGCATCCCAGTGGATATGTTCACAAGCCATTCGCAAATTACATACACAATTCCAAAAGGAAAACAACTGTTAAGTCTCGGGAATCTGACTCAAAAAGACCCTGTTTGCCAATTTATAAGAAAATTGGATGGGAAACTTGTTCCTGACGCATAGACGTCAATCAAGCCGTTACTTTTCTTGTAAATATTATATCTTTTTGTCTTTTCTTAATAATTGTGATTTGTTTTGTTGATTTCTTTTATTTTCTCCGACAGGATCCAGATCTTGTTGACTATCACGATCTATTTTACTATTTTGCTACTAATCGTCCTTTGGAAGATACTTGTGCTATTTTTACTCACCCTTTTCAGGTATTATAAATTCAACTCATCATTACACTTTTGAAGACATCCAGAGTAAAATGGAAGCCACTTCAAGAAGACGAGTTGAAAACATTTGTGTGTTTTGCGGTAGTAGTGTTGGAACTAAACCATAATACATAGAAGCAGCACATGAATTGGGTCGAGTCTTAGCTGCAAGGAATATGCACTTAATATATGGCGGAGGCAATCTTGGACTTATGGGGATCGTTTCAAAGGCTGTACAGGAAGGAGGCAGTCACGTTTTGGAATCATCCCAAACCCTTGGCAGAGGCAAATCTTATTGGATCATCAAACGGAGAGGAACTGATCGTGCCAGGTATGTCTGAACGACTGGTAGAAATGATTAACCGTGCTGATGCTTTTATCGCTTTGCCAGGTGGCTTGGGTACATTGGAGGAAATTTTATAGTATTATCTTGGGCGAACCTGAACATACACCAGAAACCGCTTGGATTGTTCAACGTTGATGGATTTTATGATTTTCTTTGTGTGTGTTTCTTGATGATGCTCGGAGAAATGGGTTCGTGTCAAAACCTATGAAAGAACTCCTCTTCACTGCCAGAACTGCTCCGGATCTAATAGACCAACTTATAGCCTATGAACCACAGTTGACCCTATCCTTCAAAGATAAATTGGTCCGAGGACGATCGTGGTAGAGGCGTCGAATTAATCTGGATCTTAACCTTTAATTTCCTATAGATTTCAGCTAACCAGGTACGACATTCTTAACTCTCCTTTTACTGTTTAAGACATTGGGGACAATGTCTCATTTAGGTTTGGGGGAGAGAATTAGTTGATTAGTACCTTATTTTTTTTATTGTTTTTTAGTTATGTTTTTTCTATTTTTAGTTCAAAATTTTTCGAAAAATACAAAAAAATTGAATAATTTCAAAAATTACAAAAATATTTTGTGTTTTTTGTGTTGTATTTTGACTAAAAAGGTGAAATTGGTAAGAGATAGCCGAGTAAGGAGTTTCCACTCCTGAGACGTATCTGAAGCCTATTTTCGAAACAAGTTAATTTTTGTTTATTTCATTTTGAATTATTTAATTTGTGAATTCTCCTTAAAACGGACTAAAATGGATCTTCATATGCTCAGTTGACAGATATTATCAACATATATAGTAACATACGGACATGAGCTAAAATTGAAAAGTTTGTAATATTCAGTGCTCTAGTTTAATTGGAGGAAGCATCTCAAAAAGCAATGGAGTAAAAAAAAAAAATGAGATCCGAGTTATTAAGTCTGTAAGGGTGTTTAACACCTAGTGCCCTAAAACCAACTGGTTTGGGAGTCACTGGCCCAAAACTCGCTACATGGATCAAAGATGCTGCAAAAATATATATATATGAAATCTGAGTAATTAAGTCCGTAGGGGTGTCTTAACACCTGGTGCCCTAAAGCCAACTGGTTTGGGAGCCACCGACCCAACGCTCGTTACATAGATGGAAGATATTGTATATAAATAAAAAAAAAAATCAAAAAATCAATGAAAAAATCAGAAAAATGAGAAAAATTATTCCATTGCTATAAAAAATGTGTGAAATCTGATAGAACTTTAGGACAAAAATATTACTCTCTTATCAACTGCACTTATGACTGTTGTGGGAAAAAATGAGTTGATTAATATTTTGTTGGCTGTGTATATGGAGAATGGTAAATATAATCGGAGAATTTACTTATTCGGTAATTTAGAATAAAACAAAACAACTAGTAACTTTGAGTAGAAGTTTACCTGATTAGTCACTAACTTCTTTATTCTCTTTTCGCTTGTCTTTTTGCTTTTGTGTGCATTAGTTTTATTACTTTTTTTACTTTTGTAAAATGTTTGTGGGTATCATTGCTGTAAAAAACCCTCACGAGACTACAACTCATCCACTAGGGACACCTAGGGGTTTAAAGGCTTGTTGCATACGCTAAATGCAACCGTGATCCCTACGAAAGTGGCTTAGTTAATTTTATTTTCATGTTATTTTATTTTATGTTTTGCTCGAGGACTAGCAAAATGTTAGGTTTGAGGGTGTGATGAGTGGTATTTATATCACTTATTCCCACTCATTTGACCTAATATTTTGTATAGTTTCTTGAGTTTTGTGAACGTTTTGATATGTTTTGTGTTATTTTGTAGATAAATAAAGTTTGGAAAGCATTGGAGGCAATTTGGGGCAAAAACGGACAAAAATGCGTCAACAGGGATATTTTGGTCTTAAGCGCGTCGCGATGCCAAGACTTCCGCGTCGCGACGTCTAAAATGCGCCGAACAGTGCTAACGTGCGCTTGGTCCACAAATCAGAATCTGAGAAAAGTTTGACTTTGCTAAAATGCGCCGTGCCACGTGTCCCCATCACAGCCGATCTGCTAACATGCGCCGTGCCACGTGTCAGCATCCTACGGTGCCGACAGTCATCATCGCCACGTCGTCGCCACGTCACCGCCATGTCATCAGCCACGTCAGCAAGTCAACAAGTCAAATTGCCACGTGTCGTGCCACATCATCATCAGCCAATCAGGAAGTGCACGTGTCGCAATTCTATGGTGCCGACAGTCTCTTTCCCACGTCATCGCCACGTCACCGCCACGTTATCGCCACGTCAGCATCAATAATTGAGTATCTAATCCTTATCTGACACGTGGAGGATAAGAATCTCAGCGACCAATCAGAAGCCGCCACGTGTCACAATAATTGAAGCCCAACCACTCTGCCACGTGTCACCTTATCAGCTTATCCAGAATCTTCAAAACGGCGAACCAGAGCGTGCCACGTCGACAAATCTGGCGTAGCGACGCTGAGGACCTGGCGTCGCGACGCTGGATCCTACCGAGGCCTATAAATTGAGCTCGAGATTTCAGAATTCAGTGCACCACTCTCTCTCTTATAATCTTTCTAAAGAGAGAGTTTCTCTCTCTACTTTCTTTTAATTTTTAGTTTTTTAGTTTTTTAGTTTTTAGTTTTGTAATAATTTTAATTACGTTTTGTTAATATAGTAATTTAATTTTTACTTTTTACTTTTTACAGTTTTTATTATTTACCATGAGGAGGTAACTCCCCCAGCTAGGGTGAAATGTAATTCTTTTACTTTTTAAGGTGCACTCACTCCCTTAAAATAATATATTCACTATTTAAAATATTGACTTAAAAGGATACCACCAGATTGGTCGGTTGGTAATTCATTTTAATCTGATTTAAACCTGACTAATAAAGGATACCACCAGATTGGTCGGTTGGTAATTTAATTTTGGTTCCGCCTTTATGGCTGGTTGGACTTAATTTGACTTAATCAGGTTACCGCCTATATGGCTGGTTGGAAAAAGAATCACAAGTTTATATATTATTTTATGGGAGATATCTAAATTAGTAGTAGTAAAAGTAATTCCTTTTACCTTAGCATTTTATTTTATTGTAATTTACTTTTCAGTATTTACTTTACCGCATTTTTACTTTATGTATTTTATTTTCAAGTTTTTACTAGCCCTAGTTATGTGTTGTAACTAAATTAGTTATCTGGGGTTGTGATGAAATCCAATATCACCATTTTATATGGGTTAGATTATAGATTGGGTAATATAAGATTTATTTATTGAGTCTTAATCTTAATGCTTTTTCATTAACTGGCCATTAATAAAATTGATCTGGTAAATCTAAAATGAACTAGACATAGGGATTTTAGGTTTCAGCCTTAGACTCAATAGCCCACGATCTTCCTTGAGGATAGATAACCCTTTAATAGATTTCCTTACAGGATAGGAATATACCTGTCGGGCGGGGGTAGCCATAATTGGAACTTAAACTTAATGAATCCAGATAATTTGGTTGACATAGACATATGGTTCAATTGGGTTAAACTGGGTATTTGTGTTTGACCATCGACAGAGGCTTACACATAATTTAGTGTTCCAGGTTACTAAATCAATATGTTACCCAACTTTAAGATAACCACTTCATCTTTAAAATGATATTGGAAGAAATCACAACCCTAGATAGTTTTTAATATTGAATTTTCTTAAAACCTATTTTCGACAATTTTATTTACTTGTTTTTTTAAATTTAGAATCGTCACCATTTCAAATCAATCAATCAACTTGTTAGATATTAGTAATCATTTGACCTCATAAAATTAATAGTTTAGATATTAAGACCTCGTGGGATCGATATTTTTATACTACTTGAACGATACGTGCGCTTGCGTTATATGTGTCTGTTTACGCCGGTCAACTCTTCAAAAGTGAGGATATATGATTCTTGTTTGATTGTGTCCTAGACAACAATGCCACAACCAAGTTTCTTCTGATCAAATCAGTTTGAGCTATTTGTTTGTCATGTTATATGTTTGAGATATATTTATATTCAAAATATAAATGCTGTTATTCACATCTAATGTGTTTATCTCAATATCATCTTTATATAATAAAACACTTTATTGTTCTAGAATATAAAGGTACATCCGCAACGGATTATACACTGATATAGAGATAATGTATCTAGTCAAACTAGTTACATTATAACAGTTTCCAAATTTAGGTATACACCCAGAGGGTAGTTCCTAAAATCAGGTTTCTACAATTAAAACAGCGACTTTCGTCCCGTTTCCAATTCGCAGATTAATCTCAATTGAAGTCAGTATCCTGTTCAAAACAGATTCTGAACATCAATACATATATTTTATGTTCCACACTAAGTATTTAAAATCCAATTTTAATACTAGTAGTGAACATAATTGTAGGCATTGCATTTTTGCATATCAGCCCGATGATGAGTCTCGTATGGAGACACTACCTCTTTAGTTGTGAAAACCGCGGGAAACAGACGTTGGAAGGGTAAAGTTGGAAATTAGCATTTTGTCAGAGTTAACTCGCTTGTTTCGCTTCGGATTCGCTTGTTGGACCTCTATTTTAAAACACACCAAACCCATTAAATCACATCTCACAAATTAAATAATTAAAACATTTAAAACACATCTCACAAATTAAATTGAACTTGAAATTAAATTAAATTAAATTCCTAATTTAAATAAAACACATTCCTAAATTAAATTAAATCACCTTCCTAAATTAAATAAATCATATCCTTAACTAAAAAGAACAAATCAAATCAATTCCCATAATTAAAATATTTCCTTATCACATACTAAATTAAAAATATCTCCTAATTAATACACAAATTTGATTCCTTCCCCAACAAGGTAAAATCCATCCCCTTGCCTATAAAAATAACCCCTCTCCACACATTAAAACCCTGGCTGGCTCATTCTCACGAAATCAACCCTAAAATTCAGAGCTCATACACACAAGATTGACACGCCAAAGCAACCTGCCCCACTCTTCACGCTAAACTCGTTGCTGCCTCTTCATCAAACACACACACCCTCAAAGTCACGCCCAGCCTCATCGCACACGGACCCTCTCACCAACTGACTCACGTAAGCCACCTATCCTCACACCTTTAACCAAGCCCCAACCCACGCGTCAATCCCCTGACCTACATACTCCACTCACGCTGAAACCTTATTCAAACAGCCGCCACCTAGCCCCCACACACATTAACCTCAGCTCACGCACCATAAGCCCTCACACACTGCCAGCCACGTTAATCAACATCACACAACCACACCTTCACTCTCATCAACACACAAAAACAAGCCCAGAACAATCCAAAAACTACCCCCGAAACTGAACGTATTTAGTCCCCAAAACTGCCGCAGAATTAGTCCCTGAATTGCCTCACAAACTGCCGCATAAAACCCCTCTCTGCACGCCCAAATCAATCCCCAAAACTTGCCACAAATAGTAACAAAAAATGCCCCCGAAACCTTTCGAAAACTGCCCCCAAACCAGTCCAAATAATCCTCAAAACAGTCCCCTAATCACCAAAAACAGTGACCCGAAAATACAACAAAAACAGCAGCGAAACGGAGTGAAAACAACGTCCTCCAAACAGCGAAACAGTGAGGAAAAAGTTGGATTAGTGAACCAAAAGAGTTGCGGATCATTCACCCTTCCAACGGACGTGTAACACCCTTTCTTGGACGACAAAAGAGGTTAGACCTGAGGGCACCTTTTTTACTTATATCTTTCATTTTATTTTATTTATTTTAAAATATTATTGCATGAGAGTCGTTTGAGGCATGATGTGATTGTTGGATGAGTGAGATATTTGTTCCCTTTTGTGGTATATCGGATGGAAACCCGGACGTAAATTCTGTAGCCGATTCCGAATGGACGGTATTGCGGTCTGCACTCGGGATACAACACCACGTACCACTTAAGATACACATATTTCGTCTCATCCGAACTTGTGTTTGATCATGTTATAATTCGTAGGTTATTTATTTATTATTTAAAGCATGATTTAGTTTAGCTCGTTATTTATTTTCAAAGCATGATTATGTTATTCTTTATGCATGGTATTTAGTTTATTTTATATTCATGTTTAAGTAATCATTTGTTAATGAGATTTAATGGTTCAATATGCTCATCGTGTGATACCTTGTTTGCCGTTTAAAAACTTATTTTCAGGCATGCAAACTCAGATTATGAGTTATTTTGATGAATGCATACTAGGTGTAGATTACCCTTGAGCATGAATGTTGAATAGATTTGGTTAGTTTATTGCACAAATCATATCATCACAAGTGACATAAGTAAGGGACCATTCCGAACCCAACGGTTTGAGGTCTTCCATTGCGAGGGGTGAGTGAGGCCTTAAATCTTTGTCCCGGTTCACACCGGGTGGCGACTCCATGTTATTTCGTACTCCCAACTAGGCCGCGAGCCTAGAACAGCGTCGTCAAGTTCTGTTGTCTACAGTCTGACCCATCGATCCCGATTTTTGAAATGAAATCATTGAGTTAGCTTACCTAGGGATGAATCCGCAAAGGAACCTTTGCACACACACACACTTTGAGTCTGGCTTAGATCATTCATTATTCAAAGACTTGGATTTGAGTTACGTTGAATGTTTTGAAGGTTCTCTGGTTTCAATACTGAGCATTCTTTGAGGGCAATAATATGTGTAACTATTGGGACTATTTTGTAGCATGTGATATAGTATGATATGGAAAGCCCCACCATGTGGTTCATCTTGATCAAGTACAAACAGTGGAGAGCAGAAAGGTAAACCAAGACTGGAGACGACCAGTCTCCCACATCGCGAATAAGGGACATAACAAGATATTGAGTCATGAGACCAGAGAGAAGACTGAGCAATCACCTGGAGAACTAGCGGAAGACCTAACCCAACAGAATAGGAAATTCATTCATGCATGCATGCATACACGTAACATATTTTGCATTCTTTTTGTGTTTGTTTCGTTTTGTATTCACAGGTTTCAAAGAAGAAAAAGAGAAAGTGGCAAAGACAAGCCAACCAGAATCAGCAACATATGAGTAGTAGTTTTGGGGATGAGTCCCAGGGTTGAGGCCCATATCAGTATCAGTTTAGGGTGAGGCCTACATCAGTATCAGTTTGGGGGCGAGCCCACATCATCAGCAGCATCGGGAAAGAATCCCAGGGTCGAGGCCCACATTATCAGTAGCATCGGGAATGAATCCCAGGGTCGAGGCCCACCTTATCAGCAGTTTCGGGAACGAATCCCAGGGCCGAGGCCCACATCAGCAGAGTTTTGGAATGAATCCAGGGAATGAATCTCAGGGCTGAGGCCCACATCGTCAGAATTTGGAATGAATCCAGGGAATGAATCCCAAGGCCGAGGCCCATATCAGCAGAGTTTTTGAATGAATCTGGGAATGAATCCCAGGGCCGAGGCCCACGCTGTCAGAGTTTTGGAATGAATCCCAGGGTTGAAGCCCGCATTGTCAGCATCAATTTCAGGAATGAATCCTAGAGCCGAGGCCCACATCAGCATCAGTTTGGGGCGAGGCCCGTATTAGCATCAGTATCAGTCTTGCCGGGTATGACACTCTGGGGCGAGGCCCACATCTTTATCAATTCAGTCTTGTCGGGTATGGCATTCTGAGGGCGAGGCCCATTACAATCACATCAGTATCAGTCTTGCCGGGTATGGCATTCTGGGGGCGAGGCCCACATTACATCAGTATCAGCATTGCCGGGTATGGCATTCTGCGGGCGAGGCCCACATTACATCAGATCAGTTTAGTCCGGGAATGGACACGCCGAGAATGGCACGCCGGGAATGGCACTCCAAGAATGGAGATATAGTCCAGGAATGGACAAGTCCGGGAATGGACATGCCGAGAATGGCACGCTGGGAATGGAGATATAGTCCGGGAATGGACAGCTCGGGAATGAGCACGCCGAGAATGGCACTCCCGGAATGGAGATCGGATCGGGAATGGACCACAACACGGTGACGGTTCGAGAATGGACCTCATCACACCTCATCACACCTCATCACAGTAACACTCCGGGAATGGAGATCGGTTCGAGAATGGACCACAACACGGTGACGGTTCGGGAATGGACCTCATCACACCACATCACAGTAACACTCCGAAAATGGAGCACGGTTCGGAAATGGACCATCATCACATCAGCGATGCCTCGGAAATGGGGTTTAGCATGTCGAAAATGGAGCATGGTTCGGAAATGGACCATCATCACATCAGCGATGCCTCAGAAATGGGGTTTAGCATGCCGGAAATGGCACTCCGGAAATGGAGCATGGTTCGGAAATGGACCATCATCATATCAGCGATGCCTCGGAAATGGGGTTTAGTATGCCGAAAATGGCACTCCGGAAATGGAGTACGGTTCGGAAATGGACCATCATCATATCAGCGATGCCTCGGAAATAGGGTTTAGCATGCCGAAAATGGCACTCCGGAAATGGAGCATGGTTCGGAAATGGACCATCATCATATCAGCGATGCCTCGAAAATGAGGTTTAGCATGCCGGAATGGAGCACGGTTCGATAATGGACCATTATCTCATCACTTGCCGAAAATGGCACTCCGAAAATTGAGCACGGTTCGGAAATGGACCATCATCATATCAGCGACACCTAGGTACGGGGTTAGCACTCAGACTACTACTGCGCGACACCTAGGTACGGGGTTAGCACGCCAGGTACGGCATGTGGACTATTCAGACCATTGTGGCTATCTAGGTACGGAGATGTCACCTCGACACCCTAGGTACGGGGTTAGCATGCCGAGAATGGCACAACTGCGACACCCAAGGTACGGGGTTAGCAAGCCGGGAATGGCACAACTGCGACGCCCTAGGTACGGGGTTTAGCACGCCAGGAATGGCACATCATCAAATCAGTTAGGGAACAAAGCCCACAGATGGTTCGGGAACAAAGCCTAGGGGTCGAAGCACCTCGCCATCACATCAGTTCGGTTCGGTAGTGATTCCTAGAGATCGCAGCATCTTGCAGGGATGAACCTCAAGGGTCGCAGCACCTCACCACCAGATCAACTCAGTTCGAAGCAACAGGCAAGTCAAGCCGCAGCTGGCGAGCCAGGTAAGTAAAAATGCATTGCACGTACTTTGATAGGATTGTCATTGTCACACACTGCACAAGTCTCATTAAAGTGGGGCGATTGTAGGCATTGCATTTTTGCATATCAGCCCGATGATGAGTCTCGTATGGAGACACTACCTCTTTAGTTGTGAAAACCGCGGGAAACGGACGTTGGAAGGGTAAAGTTGGAAATTAGCATTTTGTCAGAGTTAACTCGCTTGTTTCGCTTCGGGTTCGCTTGTTGGACCTCTATTTTAAAACACACCAACACCATTAAATCACATCTCAAATTAAATAATTAAAACATTTAAAACACATCTCACAAATTAAATTGAACTTGAAATTAAATTAAATTAAATTCCTAATTTAAATAAAACACATTCCTAAATTAAATTAAATCACCTTCCTAAATTAAATAATCATATCCTTAACTAAAAAGAACAAATCAAATCAATTCCCATAATTAAAAGATTTCCTTATCACATACTAAATTAAAAATATCTCCTAATTAATACACAAATTTGATTCCTTCCCCAACAAGGTAAATTCATCCCCTTGCCTATAAAAACACCCCTCTCCACACATTCAAACCCTGGCTGGCTCATTCTCACGAAATCAACCCTAAAATTCAGAGCTCATACACACAAGATTGACATGCCAAAGCAACCTGTTCCACTCTTCACGTTAAACTCGTTGCTGCCCCTCTCATCAAACACACACCACCCTCAAAGTCACGCCCAGCCTCATCGCCACACGGACCCCCTCACCAACTGACTCATGTAAGCCACCTATCCTCACACCCTTTAACCAAGCCCCAACCCACGCGTCAATCCCTTGACCTACATACTACTCCACTCACGCTGAAACCTTATTCAAACAGCCGCCACCTAGCCCCCACACACATTAACCTCAGCTCACGCACCATAAGCCCTCACACACTGCCAGCATCGTTAATCAAAATCACACAACCACACCTTCACTCTCATCAACACACAAAAACAAGCCCAGAACAATCCAAAAACTACCCCCGAAACTGAACGTATTTAGTCCCCAAAACTGCCGCAAAATTAGTCCCTGAATTGCCTCACAACTGCCGCATAAAACCCCTCTCTGCACGCCCAAATCAATCCCCAAAACTTGCCACAAATAGTAATGAAAAATGCCCCCGAAACCTTTCGAAAACTGCCCCCAAACCAGTCCAAATAATCCTCAAAACAGTCCCCTAACACCAAAAACAGTGACCCGAAAATACAACAAAAACAGCAGCGAAACGGAGTGGAAATAGCGTCCTCCAAACAGCGAAACAGCGAGGAAAAAGTTGGATTAGTGAACCAAAGAGTTGCGGATCATTCACCCTTCCAACGGACGTGTAACACCCTTTCTTGGACGACAAAAGAGGTTAGACCTGAGGGCACCTTTTTTACTTATATCTTTCATTTTATTTTATTTATTTTAAAATATTATTGCATGAGAGTCGTTTGAGGCATGATGTGAGTGTTGGATGAGTGAGATATTTGTTCCCTTTTGTGGTATATCGGATGGAAACCCGGACGTAAATTCTGTAGCCGATTCCGAATGGACGGTATTGCGGTCTGCACTCGGGATACAACACCACGTACCACTTAAGATACACATATTTCGTCTCATCCGAACTTGTGTTTGATCATGTTATAATTCGTAGGTTATTTATTTATTATTTAAAGCATGATTTAGTTTAGCTCGTTATTTATTTTCAAAGCATGATTATGTTATTCTTTATGCATGGTATTTAGTTTATTTTATATTCATGTTTAAGTAATCATTTGTTAATGAGATTTAATGGTTCAATATGCTCATCGTGTGATACCTTGTTTGCCGTTTAAAAACTTATTTTCAAGCATGCAAACTCAGATTATGAGTATTTTGATGAATGCATACTAGGTGTAGATTACCCTTGAGCATGAATGTTGAATAGATTTGGTTAGTTTATTGCACAAATCATATCATCACAAGTGACATAAGTAAGGGACTATTCCGAACCCAACGGTTTGAGGTCTTCCATTGGCGAGGGGTGAGTGCGGCCTTAAATCTTTGTCCCGGTTCACACCGGGTGGCGACTCCATGTTATTTCGTACTCCCAACTAGGCCGCGAGCCTAGAACAGCGTCGTCAAGTTCTGTTGTCTACAATAATGTTGACAAACATATTTGAAGTCGGAGCCTTGCTCGCCTTCAATTCCTTCATGTCTGCTTTGTCCAAACGGCAGTCACGCTTTCGCGATCCCTTTTGCTACATTTAGGCAGACATTTTGGGATATGTCCTTTATCTTCCCAGAAGATTATAATGATTTTGCCTTTGCCCTTTTTTCACATTCTAGTAGCCTTTGGCCAAGCCTCGGGTTTCTAGAATATCGAAGTAAGGTGCGCCTTGCGCTACTTGCCTAATTGCAAAGTTTGACTTTATCTCCTTGAGAATAGTCATTAACTCTCCAAGAGTTATGTATTGTAATTTAGTACTTCTAAAATCTAAGTATATATTTATGAAGATCCTTCAATTTCAGTATCATACTTTAAGGATCTAATCCTTAGTTCTGATTCAGAAATTAAGGAGTCTACTCCGACAAGTTATAATGGATTAAGCACTTAAGTTATCATCACATAAATCTTCCAAAGATTATGCTAGACTATTTGCTTAACTCCGGGCTTAGGCATAATACTTTATTTTATCAAATAAAGTAACTTATTATTTTCCAGGACTATCATGAAATTTATTCCCAATTTGAAAATTAAACCATTTAAATACATTTTTCCTAGGATTATGTTTTAAATGTCAATCTTTCATCTTTATCTTGATTTTAATAGTCCAACTATTTAATCAACGATTTAGGTACTATTTATTATAATGATTACATAGTCCAACTATTTAATCAACTATATTTAATTATTTGAACATAGTACAACTATTAATTAAAATAACAATTTAAATATTAGTCCAACTAACATTTAATTTATATGACGAATGATATTTGTTTTGAGCGCGTATGGCAAGTAATTAAACGAATATTGCAAATTCAATTCTTGCCTCCCACTATTTTTCGACGAGCCTCTAACCCTCTGTCGAGTACTCGAGAAACCGTGTTTCCTAGTGGACTAGGATCGCTTTAAATATCACACAATCTTGACTTTGGCCAACAAATTGTATGATAATTAACTAGGTAGATCTCTAAGATTGATTGGATCCAATCCAATTCCTAGATCCGGTAGGGGACATCCAAGTCCGAAACATATATCTTATATATGCCAATACATCCAATGTATTACCTAACCTTTTTCCTCTGAATCAACTAAGCCTTGGCTTTGGCACAACAAACTTAGTGATCCGAGTTAAGCGTGACCCATTTGTTGGTTTCTATTATATGTCCCAAACAAAGATTAAGCATGTGAAATACTATAAAGAATATATATAAAAACATGAAGTATGGCGGAATCATACTTACAATGCCTTGTGATGAAGAAGATGATCAAATGGTAGAAGCTCCAAGTGATGGAAGGTTCGGCCAAGAGGAGGAAGAAGACTCCAAGCTCCAAGCTCTTGTATTCCAAGCTCTTTGATGGTTTCCCTATCACCTCTTTTGATCCCTTGCTTG
>SKCR01050325.1:0-39220 GCA_019454045.1 Zanthoxylum bungeanum
AGGTGATAAGAATGGGATCTTGTGGAATTATTTAGAATTTAATCATTTAAGATGCATTCTTCGAAAAAAAAAAAATTAAAAAATATAATGTTTTGGTGGTGATAGAAGACCCTTTAGATTTGGCTTGAAAAATCAATTGTAAAAATCAATTTTAATGGACTGACAATAATACTAAAATTTCAGAGATGTAACAACCAAATCAAATAAAAATCTTTTTTCTATTAAGTGAAATCAATTATATGAATAATTTGATGTTATTATACTATATCAAGAATCATTATCTCATTAAATTCAGTATAGACATCTCATTGTGGTTTATCTTCACGACAATTAATGACTTATCACATAATATTATTTTCTCTTATTTTCTCACATATACACTTAACTATATCTGTTGGACATACCTAAATCATTTTAGTCATGTTTCTCTTATTTTTTTTCCCTCAATTGATGTTACATTAACATTCTTCCAAATTCCTTCATTTTCAATTATATCTCTCATAATCCACATTCACATCAATCTAAACATTCTTATCTCAACTTTTAACTCTAAAAAAAAGGAAAAATATAAAATGTGATCGATAGGTTCATTTGCTCAAAATATAGAAATATCAATATCGACACACATATAAATTTTTTAATAAATTGATATACATTCAAGATTTTTCATTATAAAGTAATTAAAATAAGACCATAGTAAGAAGGTGATAAAATTTTTTTTTTTAATGGGACAATATACATTAGTGTCTTTTTTAAATTGGTACATGAGTACATTTATTTAAGCTCAATTAATTACCTCTTGAGCATGAAGTAATTGATTGGGCAAGAAGGAAAAAAAGATATAAATTGGCACACTTGGATATTTGATGTGTATATTTTAAAAAATGCAATGGGCTGCGAGTGCCTTGGAGTTATTGTAAGGAACTCAATGTACATCTCAGCTAATAAATAATTATAAGTATTAAGTAGTGGTACATCTCAGCTATATTTTTCAGGTTGTGCTATAATTAATTATATGAATTAATAAAATACATATGCAATTCGATAACAGTTAGTCAGTCTCCTCAAATCAATTTCTGGCTTATGGATGGATGGATGTAAATTGGTACATCAATTCCATATTTAACCTTAAATTAAGAAGAATATGAAACTGTGTTCATGGGTTTAGATCTGGGCCTTATTTTCATATTTCATTCTCACTTTGATTGGGGTGTACTTAGAAACTTGGCCTATTTTTTTATTTTTTGACGAGCTTATAGAAAATTTGTCCTTCCTAATCTACTTAGAAACTCTGTAGGCTTATATTTTTAACTGAACTTTAATCTTCTGTTACAATTGTTTTTTTTTTTGTGTTTTTTTTTTTTTTCAATTTATGAAATCCTTGGATAATTAGATTTTGAAAGATAAGGTATATGGAAATAATAATAATTATAATTATAAGAGTAAAATGGTTATTAAACGGGATTTATTGAGAGAGAATTTAATTTTAAATTTTTTTATGGATTGATTGAGAATTGGTGGGCCGACGGCCCAAAATTCATTTTTGGATGATCTCTAAGATAATTATGAACAAACAGGCTAACTTGTTACTTGGCCCATAATAGAAAATCAAATTTGTAACACTCCAAAAATAAAGTTGTTTTTAACTGCCACGTGTGAGCACAAAGTTGTTTTATTCTATAATTATCCTTCACCAATCACAAATAATAGTGCTATTTATGATTTTGGTATAAGATTTACACCAAATTACAGATTCAAATTTTTTTTTTTTTTGGAAACGATGGAAACCCCGCCACCAAACCACCCATTCTGGGTCGCGGCGCAAGTAAAACTACCGGCTGTCCCAGGCTCTTACAATTCATCTCCAATGCATTTTTTCAAATTTTACTTTTTAAAATATTCATAAGAATATTCTGTTTAAATATTTCTCAACAATTAACATTTCACTCCTTCGCTAACATAATATTTACATTAAAATATTTTATTATTTCGTATTAATTTTTTAAGAGATGGATACTAAGTGTTCTTCTTTATTAATTATTTAATTATTTTTATTTTTAAATGTTTCTAGTGAAAAAAATGCATTATTATAAATGTGAATAAAAGGTATGTTAATATCTATTAAAAAAATTATATCAGGACTTAATAAGATCTGTCAAAGTATAAAAAAAAAATTATATTATTGTTTTTGTCCAAAGTGACACATAGTTTAACAAAGATGTTTTTAAACTACTTTTGACGTTCATTGTGTTGGTATAAGTAAATATGTTTTAATTTTTTTTTTTTTTATTTTCAACATTTTCTTAATGTTTTAATCATATTTAAACTTGTATTCCAATATGATTATATTAAGTTCATAATATAATATTATCAATTATTCGAAAAGCGAATATTCTCGAAGATCCCTTATATTATTCAGAGATTCTAAATCCTTCTCTCAAATAGTTATAAAAAATACGGAGAGAATATGAAAATATAAACAAAATGTCAGATAGATATAAGGATGTACATCTCATATCTCATCTCATTTCCTCCTATTGCCATCCATACTTATTAGATAATAGCTAACTTTTTATATAATCATTAATGTGATAATTACATGTTGCCAGTTAATACATATTTTTAATAGCCTACTATGAAGGGGATCGCAAAAAAACACCTTCAATAATACATATTTTATATCACAACTTTGTAAATATATGATTATCCTATTATTAGGCTATATTGACATTACAATTAAGGGTTTGTAAAGAATACCATTAAATCATACAAATATAACATATCCCGAGGGTTTATCAAACATATATAGCTCAAAATTTTGTGACCACAGGCAAGTTTTACCCCCACAAGTAATCAGAAGGATGAGTCTCTTATATTATATTTATTTTCTCATGTTCTACGAGAGTTTTATTTTCAGTGAAAATGTGCATTATCAGTAATGAGCCATCATCTTTTTATACCCATTAATTAAAAGGATAAAAACGTGTCAATCATTCATGTAACATCTAAAATAAATGGACCTTTTTGAGACACGTTACAAAATTTATATCCACAAGAAAAAATCTTTATTCAACATCAAATTAATGACCCAAAATGTGAACCACATAACATCACATTGGCCGTGGGGGGCAATATCTTGTCCACTACAGGGAAACATTTAAGACTAATATATAGTTGTATTAGCCTAGGATGTATAATGCCACACTTAAAAACTGTAAAAAAAATATAAAAATATTAAAAATTAAAAAAATGTTGCCAAAGTTTCAGTAGAGAAAGAATTTTCTTTCTTCCGAAAGGGATCGAAAATTTTAGGAATCATGTACTCCAAAAGGTTAAAAAAAAAAATTAGAATAAAATTTTCTTTCATCATAATTCTCTATAAGAAGCATGAACTTGGCTTGCGTATCACATTTTTTCTTCCATTTATAAAAAAGATTAAAAAACAGAAAAGGGAATTTGTCAAGTTTACTGCAACTGTACTTCTAGCTATATCTCTATCTTAGAAAAAAACAAAATATAATTACAACTTTCTAGCTAATAATAATTGGACCACTGCAGTACATGAATTATAAAGTCAAAGAAAAAGGACTTCGAATAGCCAAAATCGAATGGTTATAATAAAATGTTGTTGTTTTTATTTATCTTAATTATTATTTTTTGGGAAAAATAAAATGTGTGGTTTTTGATGATTGAACTTATTAGTTGTTATCAAAAAGTACAGTGATCTTGATTGCACCAACTTTAATCATTCCCATAATAGATTTAAAATTTGTCCATCAACACTTCAAATCCACAAATTTTCTTTCAACATTACAGGAGTTAGATGATTTTAGAAATATGAATGAAAATTTTAAGCTTTATGAATTGATTTCACGTGTAATTCACATGCATGTAGGTCACGTAACACTTTATTAACACCACCCATTTCATATCTTGATCATGGCTCAAGTTCAATGGGGTCCACTATAGATCATCATCATCAGAATCCCAATGGTGTGATTCTGGCCTTATAAGAAGAGTATATATTTGATAATTAGGGTTTCAGTGTCTGGTGATGAAGATGAAGATGAAGATAATGTGGATCCTGATCGTCCAGTGTTTTGTTGGTGATATAATCAATCCATCACAATGTGGGACCCTAACAAGAATCTCTCTGCCTTGTCTAAACCAAAGGAAACATATGCTCGGTTGTTATGAAACATCTTCTTTAATTAATAGCCATTGGATTTGTCACCAGCTCCAGCCAATTTTTGTAAGAGTGCTTTCTTGTTTATTGCTTTCAACTTGCCTTTCTTTTATTTCTCCAGTGAGACCTTTGAATGACAAACAATAATAATAACAACAAATAATAAAATAATGAAGTAGATTCAAAATATTGGTACGTATCAGGGGGCGATCCTAAAATGAGTTTTAAAATATAAGAGATATTTTTTTTGAATTCTTTATTATAATATATATGTTGACGGCGGATTTTGGTCTCAGGGCAATATGAGAATATTACTCCCGAGACAATCCTCCCTCAATAGTGAATTTGTTCGGTTAAGGGGGAACCAAAAGCAAATTTAACAAAAGACAGATAAACACACCAATCAACAAGGAGATTTAACGTGTTCGGCGGATCAGGTCCAACCTACGTCCACGGACACGAACAGAATGATATTTTTTATACTGAGATATACTTCTCTGATATCTCTTATGTTTACAAGCTTGATCGTAGTGATATTCCTCTTGATTCTGATGCTCATTACACATATTCTACCCTTCTATTTATAATAATACAGAAATCAGATTCCTTCTTTTACAAGGGTTCCCAGTTGAGTCAATCTCCTTCTTCCACAAGGATTCCTAATTTCAAACTATCTTTACTCATTTTGTCCCATTAAGATACTGATTTTATATTTTCTCCCCCCGTGAAGTAGGATAATTTGTCACCTTATCCGAGAAAATATGATGTTCTATACCTTCCTGAACACGCCTCGCTATCTGGTCCGGTCTTCATGAGGTGGTCATGATAGTCCTTTGAACTGAGAATGCTGTCCACCGATCTGATAATGCTCGGTAATCCGAACCAAAGTGGTCGGTCACCTATCATCAAGTTTTTGGGCCCTCACTCATGTGGTCGGGTCGACTTTTTTAATGATTTTGACCAAGAAGAGAATTTACCCTCCTACCCCTGGCGTATTCCTTAACTAACATAGGATCTGAATATACCATCAACATCTGTCCTCTAGTTCTTGTGTCTCGGTTTCAACGAGTTATACGAGTTGGTGTCGGGAACTACACAAGAATGGTGTGGCGGATGAACTCATAGCCGATCTTCTGAGGGATAAATTTTTGTCAGCCTATATTTTTATCTTGATCGGTTTGACTCAGGTGCTCGGCCTGAATTTCTTCCTACCAAGGTGAAATTCCCTTATTGCCCTTCTGAAATTTTGCCCCTCGAGACACGCAACCGTCGCATCCGTTTAAATGCCCATCAAATCACTTCTAGGGTTCAACGGGAGCTTGCCACTTGTCAACCATCCGTCGATCTCCCCCCAAAAGCAAAAAATTCGACCGTTTATGGTCAGTTAAAAAAGGCGTCCATCTCAACCGTCCATCTAATCTTGAAAGATCTTTTTAATAAAGATGACATGCGGCGTACATCTGACGCCATCGTTTGATCCAACGGCCCCAAGTGCAACCGTTCAGACTATAATAAAACGGAGAAACTACCGTTGCCTTCTTTCGCGAATTCTTCGATCTTTCCAACCACGAGAACTCTTCCTTTTTAGTAGCTGCGACCAGTGATCTTCAGAACGACCAGACCGCTTCGAGCAATCCCCAATCCTTCTGAAAGGAAACAAGTAAGTCTTCTTCTGACGACTTCTGGCTTTGTGTTTTTTTTTTTTTTTTTATGTGTTGTGAATCATGCTCCCTTTTGTTCCTTTCTTTTCGCCTTCCTCCCCCCCCCTTTTTTTTTTGCTTTTGGTTTTGTGCTGCTAGGAAGAGATTTATGGCTGTTTAATATTGTCTAGGGCATTTAGCCTTTCCGGAAATCCCTGGCCGTTTTTAGAATTTAGCTATAGACTGACTTCCCCTCCCTATTTATTTCTCAGATGTCAGGGATGTTTGACAACAGGTCTTCCTCTGCAAATCTTGCTAGACCTTCGACCCCCGTTGAAGAGCTCTCCTCTAGTTCGGGGGCTCCAAGCATAGAGGACATTGACCTACCACCACCCCACCCCCCTCTGAAATTGAATAAGATTCTTACCATCAGAGAGTACCTCGAAAGGACCCAGAGACCGGTGATTTCGACTGCTCGTCTTTGGATATGGATCGTCCATAAAAAATAACTGAAGATGACCTAGCACTGCTCCGGCAGCGATATGATATCCCGATAGATATCGCCCTTAAAGTCCCTGATCTGATGGATCGTGCTAGTTAACCTGATGAGGGCTCGGTGGCACTTCTTCCGGCTTTCTTTGAGTGCGGACTTCGGCTGCCAATGCAACGCTATTTCGCCTGGATGCTTGCCGAGATGGAGATCGCCCCCTGTCAACTGAGCCTGAATAGTTGGAGGATTTTTGGCCGGCTTACATGTGGTCTGGCACCGGACGGGGCTTGGGGAACCTTCCCTGGAAGAGGCGATGAGATTATATCGGTTGAAGGCCAACCCAAAGCATATCATGGCTGGTACTATCTTTCTCTGCTTACGCCGACTCGTCTAACGTCGTCTGTAAATCCCTGATTCCAACAAAAACTTCAAAGATCTTTGGTTCTGGGCCACCGGAGACTGGGGACGGGTTGGTGATCATATTAGAAGATGTTTTTCGGTTCCGGATATTTTAGAGCGGGAGGTCAGGAGTCTAACCCTTAGTGTTCCTGCCCTTAGCTTTTATGTTTTAGATCCTAACTTCTTTAACTCCTCCCAGCTTGTTGGAGGGATGCTCCCAAGGTCTCTCATTAGGTCCGGGGGCGGGTGCGCTAGGCTCGAAATTATGCCGACCATTGGAAGCAATTGGTCAATGATACGGCCTTTGTCGAGTCGGGCCTGATTCAGATCGCTCCTCCGAAGGTCCAGGGGCGGATAGGTAGGCTTCACTAAACCCCCTAACCTATCCCTTTGTTTGCTGAGCATGGTGATAGTTTTGAATTTGCCCAAATTCTGGTCTGACCACCCTTCTTGTCTTATAGGTATGTCGAAAAGGCCAAAGTAAATCGCGATCAACTGGCTGGTGCGACAAAGAAAATCGACCAGATTGGGGCCGGATCCTCTCGGAGACGGCCATTGACTGCTGAGGCCAGAGGAGTGACTGAAGAAGCGGCCCCGTTGGCTATCCAAAGCTTATCTTCACCTTCCAGGGTATCGCCAACAGTTTCCGCCCAAACTTCTAGCCCGTCAAAACCTACAAGAAAAAAGAAGCGTCAATTCGGGGTGGAGGAATCCGAGCTGGTCCGGGAGGCGGAGGAGGAACGGGTCCTGAGCAAGAGGCATCCCGTCCGGAAAGAGAAAAAAGTGTCGGAGGGTTCCTCTAAAAAATAGAAAGGCGCCGTGATTCTTGGCGTAGACGACCTTAGTCAGGACATTCGGGAGGCCACTTCTCATCTGGTGCCGGCCATGAATGAGCTGGCCGAGGCGGTTCCTCCGGCTAAAATTCCGAGATACGAAGATCTCTCTTCCGAGGATGTGGTTACCTTGTTGTGTTCTCAGATGGCAAAGGTAGTTATTTTTCTTCTTCTATTATCCCGCCTTGAGTTCATAACTTAGTTTGATTTCTAATTCTTTCTGTTTCTTTTTGGCAGGCGACCTACCTTGCAGCCAAGAATAAGGATCTTCTCCTGAGCCTTCTGTCCGAGGGTGGCCAAGCCCAGAGGCTTCATGACCAACTTTCTGAAACGGAAGCCGAGCTGGCTCGCAAGGAAGAGAACATAAAAAATCTGAAGTTGGCTGCTGTTGAGGCTCATACAACAAACAAAGCTCTTCGGGCTGCTGCCTTTTTAGAGAGGAAAATTGCCGAGGCCGCTAAGAAGGACTTGGAGGCTGCCCAGGCTGATAACAGGATCCTGCAGGTGGAAGTGCGTAGTGTTGAATCCAAGTTGAGGGCCAAAGACGAGGAATTGGAACGGGCCCGTGCCGAGCTTAGGAGAAGAGAACTTGAGTTGGAGGTCGAGAGGGAATCCATTCGTCTCGAAGGGGTCGGTGATTGTGCTGAAATTATTCTGATGGTACTGCCCAGCCTTGATATGGGGCCTATCCATGCGGCCATCCGCTTCTGCAAGGGGGAAATCTCAGAAGAGGAGTTTAAGGAATGGCTCCCCCTTCTTCCGAGGAAGTGATGGATCCTGATCCTATTTCGATCGCCCCGGCTCTTGAAGAGGATCGATCTGAGGCTCCTGCTCCTGAAGAGGTCCGGCCTGAGGTTCATGTTCCTGTCACTGAAACCGTAACTTTCGGGGCCTCCCAAGTCATCGATGCATGAGCTATTATCCCACCTCCCGAGGCCGAGCCGAGCCATCCGTCATCTGAACCTGCTGAGGAAGAACCGCCCATGTGCGGGCTGACTGACAAGGGGTAACCCGGATGGGGCCCTGTGTAAACTTCATTTTTCTTGTAACGACATTTCATACTCTGTTTAAATATATTTTATGTGTTTTCTGTTCTTTTCTCTCATGTTCTTCGTATTTGCTCTGCACGACTCCCTTCAAACAAACACTTGAGACCCGTCTGTGAGGGGATAACATGAACTGAAAATGAAATCATTCAATGGACGAGAATCGATCCCGAGCTAGTCGAAATACTTTATTTTTGGGGGAATCACTTGGCTCTGGGAATGTTGCGTCCCCAGACTAAAAGGATAGACTCGGTGGGACGTAACCCGACCCGACCCCGAGCTGAGAGAAACAAAGTGGCATCGACGGAACGAAATCCAGCCCCGAGCTGAAAAGAAACATCGGTCTCTCGGGCGGTACCAGAGTAGACCCGAGCCGGAAAGAAACACCTGACCTCGGCGGAACGAATCCAGCCTTGAGCCAATTAACCAAACGGCCTCGGCGGAACGAATCCAACCTTGAGCCGATTAACCAAACGGCCTCGACGGAACGAATCTAGCCCCAATCCGATTAATCAAGTGGCCTCGGCGGAACGAATCCAGCCTCGAGCCGATTAATCAAGTGGCCTCGGCGGAACGAATCCAGCCCCGAGCCGATTAATCAAGTGGGACTTATTCAGAAGGGAAGTGAATCAACATTTTGAAGCCCTACGGAATCTGGCACGGGCGTCCCCTTACCATACTAGCGAAAAACAAAAACAAATCTCTGGAAAATAAAATTAAAAGGCGGGGGCGACTTATCGCTTATCCCAAAACAAAACGTTTCGCAAGTATAAACAATAACACGGATGCCTCAAAACAACGTCTTGTCCGAGGTCTCCAAAACACAATTCTGAATCTTTCAATTCAGAGTCCTGGCGAACCAGGATTTGGATCAGAGAGCGTTTAGAATGGTAAGGGCACATCCTCTATACTTCAGGTCTCCATGGAGCCTGTGTATCGTTCGAGGGCTCCTCCTTACAACGCTGGAGCAAGCATACGCTATGGGGGCACAATCCCTCCCCGGGCTATACTTCTCTTGGATCCGAATGATCAAAGAATATGGATCAAAGAGTGTCCGATACATTAAGGACATGTTCCTCCTTATGTTCGGTAACACCGGAGCAAGCAATCACCACGAGGGTATCATCTCTCCCCGTGCTATGCTTCTCGCGGATCCATCAATCAGGTAGGTGGGGATCAGAGAGTGTCCGAGACACTAAGGGCATATTTCTCCTTGTGTTCGGTAACACTGGAGCAAGCAAACGCCACGGGGGTATCATCCCTCCTCGTGCTATGCTTCTCGCGGATCCATCAATCAGGTAGGTGGGGATCAGAGAGTGTCCGAGACACTAAAGTATATTCCTCCTTGTGTTCGGTAACACTGGAGTAAGCAAACGCCACGGGGGTATCATCCCTTCCCAGTGCTATGCTTCTCGCGGATCCATCAATCAGGTCGGTGGGGATCAGAGAGTGTCTGAGACACTAAGGGCATATTCCTCATTGTGTTTCGGTAACACTGGAGCAAGCAAACGCCACGGGGGTATCATTCATCCCCGTGCTATGCTTCTCGCAGATCCATCAATCAGGTAGGTGGAATATATGCGGGCATATTTCTCTGCTGCCATCCTTCCCAAACTGGCCTGGTAAGGCCATCTTCAGGGGGTATCCCCTTATTTGCGATTTCTATCTCGGAATGTCCCATGTAAATCGAAGGGTTTCTGTGCTCATGTCGTGCTTTTTATCCCTTGATTTTTTGCCAGTTTGGTCGGTTTGTTGCGGACTTGGTGCTTTGACCCCGGATTATTGTGTCGAGTGTGCCCCCGAAATTTTGAATATGGCTTTCCATTTTAATCAAGAGAGCGGGTGAAATTTTTGAAAAGAGAAAGTTTTATTCATATTCGGGGGCATACTGCCCTTCTTACAGCTCTCTGTGGATATTTTGAGAAATGCTTTACATCGAGCTCCTATCCCTTTGTCGGGTTGCTGCAAAAAATAAAGAATCTATTGAAAGTATTTTCTTAACATTTCGGCATTCTAGGGTTTCCTTAATCGCGTGTCATCCAGTTGTTCCAAGATGTAGACCCCCGGCCTTACCACTTCTGTAATTTTGTAGGCCCCTTCCCACTTGGCTCCTAACGAGCCTTTCTTCCGGCCTTCGGGTGTTCAGAGTGACTCTTCTTAATACTAGGTCGCCCGGGAGAAAGACACGAGTTCGAACTTTTTTGTTGTAGAAGCGGGCCATTCTTTGTTGATAAAACCGCTGTCCTCATGGCTGACTTCTCTCTTTTTTTTTTTCTCGATCAGGTCGAGGTGGCTTTCTGATAAGCTCTTCATTTTTTTCGCCCTAAAAATGACGGACCCTGTGGGAAGTTATCCCGATCTCTGCTGGAATAACTGCTTCATACCTGTATGATAAGGAAAATGGGGTCTCTCCTGTAGAATCTTTATAGGTCTCCGGTGTGCCCATAGTACTTCGTCCGGCAATTCCTCGACCCATAAGCTCTTGCAGGATCCGAGCCGAGCCTTAAGATTTGCCTTGATCGTTTTGTTCGCCGCCTATACCTGTCTGTTTGATTTGGGGTGGGCTGGTGAGGCGAACTTAAGGCGATCTGGAGGTATTCGCAGAGTTTCCTGAATCCCATGCTATCGAACTGTTTTCCGTTGTCCGTGACGACAGCCCGTGGGATTCCGAACTTGCAGATAATGTTCTTCTTTAAAAATTATGTGGCCTTCTTCTCTGTGATGGTGGATAGGGGTTCGGCCTCCACCCATTTGTTGAAATAATCTATGGCCACAATGGCGTATTTCGCCTGTCCCCGTCCTTTTAGCATTGGTCCGATGATATCTAGCCCTCATTGAGCGAATGGCCAGGGACTGGACATGGGGTTAACCGCTCTGCTGGCTGGTGGTGAATATTGGCATTCTTCTGGCTATTCTCATGCCGTCTTGGTGCATAGTTGGACAATATAACCCTTACCTTAAAGCTTTAAAGGCAATTGATTGTCTTCCAGCATGACTCCCACAGATACCCGCATGAATTTCCCTGAGTACATAATCAGCCTCTTCTTTCATTAAACATCTTAGGAGGGGCATTGTGTAACCTCTTCGGTAAAGCACCCCATTCGATCAGGGAAAACTTGGTGCTTTTGAATTTCAGCTTTCTGGCTTCCTTCTTGTCATCGGGTGTCTCCCCTGTCTCCAAATATTTCTTAATTGGCTGTATCCATGAGGTTTTTGTCTTCCTCATCCAATAATTTTACTTCGAGTTCTCCTACGCTCTTTTCCCGGAGGCAGATTAGAGGGACTATTCTGGGGTTCTCTGATTTTATCGAAGATGCGAGCCGTGTCAAGGAGTCTGCCTCGCAGTTGTCTTCTCGACTGATTTGCTCAAAGTGTACGTTCCCCATTCTTCCCACCAACCTTTTTACTTCAACCAAGTAGGCTATCATACTCGGCTCCCTGGCTTGGAATTCGCCTTTCAGATGCTGAACAGCCAGCTGAGAGTCACTTTTTATTACTACATCATGGACTCCTACCACTGCGCATAGCCTAAGACCGACCGGCCAGAATTGCCTCATACTCTGCCTTATTGTTTGTGGCCTCGAAGGCGAACCTCAGGGCGAACAATACCTTTTCACCTTTGTCGCTTTTCAATATGATTCCAGCTCCATTGCCTTGTGAGCTGGCAGATCCGTCTACTGACATCTCCCATTTGCCTTCCCCCACAGTCAAGACCTGGGGTTCTGTGAATTCTGTGACAAAATCTGCCAAGGCCTGCCCCTTTACGGCCATCCTTGGGAGGTAAGAAATGTCGTGTTCACTTAACTCCACCGACCACATCATTCATCAGTCTGCCCGAAACTTCTGGTTTTTGTAGAATTTGATTAGAGGATAATCAGTGTAAACCCCAATAGGATGGGCTTGGAAGTAGGGTCGTAGCTTCCGGGTTTGCAGTAATCAATGACAGGGCGACCAGTTCATGTACCGGATATCGGGTCTCAGCATCTAACAGAGCTTTGCTGACATAATATACTGGCTTTTGGACCTTATCGACCTCTTGTGCCAGCACCGAGCTTACTGCGTGCTCTGATACAGCTAAGTACAAGTATAAGGTTTCTCCCGGGAGTGGTTTTACTAGAAGCGGGGGCTGTGTTAGGTATTGTTTTAACTTTAGGAAAGCTTCCTCGCATTTTGGCGTCCAGTCGACTTCCTTCTTGGCCTTCTTGATGACTTTGAAGAAATGGTGGCATTTGTCTGTTGCTCGGGATGAATCGGTTGAGCGCGGCTAATCTGCCGGTTAGACTTTGCACCTCTTTTACCGTCCTGGGGGACTTTAAGTCTAGTACGGCTTGTATCTTCTGTGGATTGGCTTCTATGCCTCGGGAGCTTACCATGTAACCCAAAAATTTCCCGAGGCCACCCCGAAGGCGCACTTCTCCGGGTTGAACTTTAAATTGTGTTTCCTCAATAACTCAAAGGTTTTCTTCAGGTCTGTCACGTGATACCCTGGCTCTTCAGACATTGTTATCATGTCATCAACATATACCACCAGCATTGATGTGCCGATGAGTGGTTTGAAGATTTTGTTGACTAGTCTTTGAAAGGTGGCTCATGCGTTCTTTAATCCGAATGACATTACTTTATAACAGTAAAGCCTCTGATCGGTGAAAAAAGTTGTTTTCTCCTCGTCCGCAGGGTGCATCTTAACCTGGTTGTATCCTGAGAAGGCGTCCATAAAGCTTAGCAGTCCCTGACAGGCTGTTGCATCTACCAGTTGATCTACGTTTGGCAGTGGGAAGCTATCTTTCGAGCATGCCTTATTCAGGTCGGTGCAATCCACACACATCCTCCACTTTCCATTTGACTTTTTCACCAGTACCACGTTTGATACCCACTCCGGGTATTTTACTTCTCTGATGAAACCAGCTTTCAATAATTTGTCCACCTCGGTCGGTACTGTCCTGCACCGTTCCTGATTGAAGGTTCTTCTTTTCTGCTTGACTGGCTTGTGTGATGGGCTTACTGCTAAGCGATGATTGATGAATTTCGGGTCAATCCCGGGCATGTCGTCGTGCCCCATGCGAAGATGTTTGGGTACTCCTTAAGACATTCCAGCAGGCCCTGTTTCAGGTTTTTGTCTAAGTTTCCCCCAATTTTTATGCCCTTCCCGGGTCCGAAGAGTTCTATACCTTCCAATTCTTCGATCGTTCCCAGCCGGGCAACTTTGTTTGGCCGAAGACCCGGATCCCCACTTGCTTCTTCTCCGTCTTCATTCTCCTGCCTTTTCCCCCGATACCTACTTCAACGCATAGAGTTTCTCGCGAGAGAGTGGCGAAACAGCTGCGAGCTGCTTTCGACTCCCGCATACGATTCTGATTCCTTCCCGGGTGGGGAATTTCAGCTTTAGGTAATAGCTAGACATCGCGGCCTTTGTCTTCATCATGAAAGGCCGGCCGACAATGACTTGGTAACTGCTCATGCAGTCCACCACTGTGAAATTTATCATGATCGTCCGGGTTCCGGGGTGAGTTCCGATCGTCATGGCCAATTGTATCCTTCCTAGTGGGACGACCGTTGAGCCCCCGAAGCCGTACAGAGGGGTGCCGTCATCGGTTAGAGTTGCATACTCTACTCCCAGGCCCTCTAAAGCTTCCTTGGAGATTATGTCTATTGTGCTTCCCAGGATCTACAAGGATTTTGTCCACTTCTGAGCCGCCGATTGTCGCCTTGATTATTAATGTATCGTCATGGGGGAAACTCACCCCTCGAGCATCCTCGTCGGTGAACATTATGGGTATCGACCGAATCCTCGTTGTACCGAGGACCGTTCTGTCTCCAGCACCTCCGTCCCCCGAGCTCGGCTATAGTTTTTTCTTGACCGGTTAGAGTCTCCGGCCAGTGTCTTCCCCCCCGCGATGATGTTCACCTGTCGGCTTCGTGCCCTCTGTCTGGCCGCCATAGCTTCATGGTCAATATAACTATTTAAGTACTCATTCCGTGCTAGGTCTTCCTTCCATCTGTTCCCGTAAATATTTGCACTCGTCCGCCGCTGTATGTCCCCTCAGATTATGATGTATGCAATAAGATTTTTTATTCCTTTTATCTGGGGGAAATCTCCTGAGGTCGGGTTCTATCAAGAGGCTCTTTCCTTGTATCTCCATGATGATCTGCCCTGGTGGCTTGCTCAGGGGAATATATGCTTCTTCCCGACTACATGGTTTACTTGGGTCGGGACTCTTCTTTCTTGGTCATTCCGAGGCATTGGTTTGAATTCCTTGCGTCTCGGGAGGAGTTTTCTGAACTCCCTATCTGGCTAGTGGGGGGCCTATGCCCTTGTCATCCTTTCTTGACAACTGTCCCCCTCCGGGAGATCTTTTCTTCGTTTTCCTAATGAGACGAACTTTCGGGCTACTTCCAGAGCGGTAGCATAATCTGGTGTGTCCTGGATCCTTAAGTGAGTCCACAGTTTTCCGACCCTTAAGGCTCCTTTTAAACTTTCCAAGGCCTCAAGGGATTCATATCCTCCGACTTCGAGTACCATATTGTGGTACCTCTCAATGAAAGTTTTTAGAGGCTCGTCCTCTCATTGCTTCATGAGTCTTAACTCTCCAATTGTTTTTTAGGGACGCAGGCCCCCTTGAAGTGCCGAATGAACGACTTTTTAAGTTGTGTGAAGCTTCCGATCCTCCCCGGGGCCAGACTTCTATACCATAGGATGGCGGATCCGCCCAAGGTCAGGGGGAATACTTTGCAGATGGCATCTCCTACTACTCATTGGACTTCCATTAATATGACAAAGCTCTCAATGTGGGATTTCGGGTCGGTATGACCTTTGTAGGGCGTCATGGTTGGCATGTTGAATCGTCTTGGGAACTTTGCCAACCTTATTTCTTCTGTGATGGGAGATTCCTCCTCACCGTCCCGGGTATCTCCTGCATTAGTCTTGAGGCTTACCCCCATTTGGCTATCTCTTTTTTTAGCCAAGACTTCATCTCACTACTTGCGCTGCCATGTCGCTTTCTGTGTCCCTCTTCGCGTCTATTGCCCCGGGTGCGGTGCTCTTCATGCCTTGAAGTTTCCCACACATTCTCGCCATACTCCCTGTCTTTTCCTCTGAAGTCGCGGAGACTATCATATGAGGAATATGGCGATTGTCTTCTTTCTTCTTCTTCCCATGTGTTCTCTGTTTGTGAATCTTTTTCTACGACTACGGATTTTATCCCGTAGGGACCCTTCTTCATGGGTTCATCGTCTTCACTCATATCCGCAATTCTTTTACCTTCTGCTTTTTCACATTTTCTTCGGCTGGTCCCGGCTTCTCGGTCTCTCGTTGTTCATTCCTTCCATTCTCTCCAGTCGATCTATCATGGATTTCATGTTTTCTTCCATCTTTTTCATCCAGTCCGTAGCTGGACTCCCTGATGACTGATGATTTCCGCCTTCTGACATTGTCTATTTCGTGAACTGAACTGCTTTTTGTCGCGAAATTCCCCACAGACGGCGCCAACTGTTGACGGCGGATTTTGTCTCAGGGCAATATGGGAATATTACTCCCGAGACAATCCTCCCTCAATAGCGAATTTGTTCGGTTAAGGGGGAACCAAAACAAGTTTAGCAAAAGACAGATAAACACACCAATCAACAAGGAGATTTAACGTGGTTCGGCGGATCAGGTCCACCTACGTCCACGGACACGAACAAAATGATATTTTTATTACTGAGATATACTTCTCTGATATCTCTTATGTTTACAAGCTTGATCGTAGTGATATTCCTCTTGATTCTGATGCTCATTACACATACTCTACCCTTCTATTTATAATAATACAGAAATCGGATTCCTTCTTTTACAAGGGTTCCCAGTTGAGTCAATCTCCTTCTTCCACAAGGATTCCTAATTTCAAACTATCTTTACTCCTTTTGTCCCATTAAGATACTGATTTTATCAGTTCTCCCCGTGAAAGTAGGATAATTTGTCACCTTATCCGAGAAAATATGATGCTCTACCTTCCTGAACACGCCTCGCTATCTGGTCGGTCTTCATGAGGTCGGTCATGATAGTCCTTTTAACTGAGAATGCTGCCACTGATCTGATAATGCTCGGTAATCCGAACCAAAGTGGTCGGTCACCTATCATCAAGTTTTCGGGCCCTCACTCATGTGGTCGGGTCGACTTTTTAATGATTTTGACCAAGAATGGAATTTACCCTCCTACCCCTGGTGTATTCCTTAACTAACATAGGATCTGAAAATACCATCAACATATATTAATTTTTTTTTAGATATTGGGTTATGTGGGTCATCTCTGGGACCCGTTGATATGTAATTGTTAAATGTCTTTGGACATTAAACCCATAAACTTGAAAAATGGAATCTGAAAAGAACTATTTATATAAAATTGAATTATATATATGTTTTTTTTGAATATTCGAATATGTATTAATTTGTTTGTTTTTGTTTTTGTTTTTGTTTAAAAAATGTCTAAAAACTAATATTTTTATCTTTGTGTATTTACAAATTTAAGAGGTTATTAAATAATAAAAGTTTCTGGAAAAAAAACATGTATACAAGAATATTTGTTTATAAGTTATACGTACTAAACAAAATCATGTTCGATGATTTTTATCTTAGTTTATGATATTACTACGGTCAAAAATTTCAAAGGCTAGATGACGTCAGAAGGAATATAAAAAAAGTAATATCGTTCAATTAAGGCAACATATAAGAAATTTGTCCGGATGATAAATCGCTCAACAACCGAATCGCTTAACCGGTCAGACAACTAAATCGTCCAATTGGCCAGATAACAACCAAACAGAGAAGCAGGTACGTAACGTGATCTAACGGTTGAGGACGAGTAAAATATGGAGAAATTGGGATACGTTCCCATCAGTTATCATAGGTGGCAAGTCACAACGAGAAGCATGATACAGCAGCTACCACAAGTGGTAAACCAACGTGAAGCACGACTGTAGCAATTATCAAATGTGGTAGATGAAGGAACAAGAAGTTACAAATGTGAGATAAACCATACTGGCAGTTGTTAGATAGTTACTAGAACATCCAACCCCCAATCCGGGAATATTACCGGCAGACGACAGATTTTCACTGTCACCTAAGCCTCTGAATGAAACTAGAAATCAACCATACATGCAAACATCTTCTCACTAAGTAGAATAACTGTGTGAAACATTAAACATGACACGAACACAATCCAGATGTGATACAACCACATATATATACTTAGGTTATACATCACAGAAACTCAAAAGAAAGTACATTCTATATGAATGTAGACACAACATGATGAACCCATAAAACTAGTGAATGCAGTACTGCTCCTGTTCCGGATCCTGTTAGGGTTGGTGCCCTGAACGCCAATCTGGATCGTATTTGTGTCCGATTCATGAATACGAGCAATACCTTTTTCCATAATAATACTAATTTAAATGGTAGCACATGTTGTCTTTTATATACGTATTCGATCTAATTTCGATTAGATTGAAACTAAATCCGGTTTAGTGATATGCATATATATTAGACAAAGACCTCAGGATTTACAACGTAGTGCACAGTTACAACATAGTTTTTAATTGACATTGGGAAGTGTCACTATAAGTTGTTTATCCTCAAATTGAGTTCCTGGTCAAGATTTACTGACACGGGTCAGTTAGTAAAATCCGTTGAGACCAGTACATGTCGTATATCGGAATAGTTCTGATGGTTTATCCCAATGAACCATGAGTCTTGGGAGATTCATATAGACGTGTAGGTGTTTATTTGATAAACACTGAACGACTCACCAAAGATTTCCTAATAGATGATACACCAACGTCAATAGGAATCTTCTCGGGTTGAGTAGCATAGTGATTTTTTGACTTGAGATACCACTGTGGATATATGAGTTATCATCCACACTTAGATGGCAGTCACGTCACCGGTCTATTTAGATCAGACCTCCGCCTGTTCGTTGGGTGTGGACTCATGCTCATGATATCCTGTGAGTATCAATATAGGATCCGTCAGTCATGTATACAGGGCATATGTAGTCCATTTTACGATTAGCAATCTGTTAAATCCATGGGCTCGTGGTACGCTGTAGAAATTGTTTCTAAGTGTTATTTTTAAGGGATTGATAATAGAATCGTCGACGTGATTATTTCTATAGAGATTTGATGTTTTCATCTATATCCCGGAATAATCAGGATACTTGTGATGGGGGGATTATACGTATGCAGTGACCTCGACCTGTATGGTTCAGTGAGTTTATCCGTGTTCGTCATAATTTACGGATGGGTGAATTATGGACACGAAATTTGATTTCGTGACGGATATGCCTGAACCTAGAGAGTCTCACTAATGAGATATACTCGTAGAGCACTAGGGCAACACTTATGAATAATATTGATTATTTATAACTCGTTTAATGATTAAACGAAAAATACATGCTATCGGGACTTGATCGTCATTTCCGAATTAATGTGTTTTTTTATTTAATATTTGATATTATAAATACACATTAATTAAATATCAAATTGTGATATTTAACATATATCATTAATATATGTATTTGAGATATTTAGTGTAAATATAATACATATATTTGAGATATTTATATTTATTATTTAATTATTTTAATTGTAATTAAATAATTAATTAATTATATTAGAAATATCTTTTAATGATTTATGCTTTATTAAAGTTGGAAATGGCATGAAATAATTGTAACACATTTTGTTAACTTTATTAAAGTTATAATGTTACTTTTATTAAGCCAAAATGTGTGCCAATTGTTTTTGAACAAAATGAAATAAATTGTTATTAATTTTTGTTTGAAAAAAATCGGTAATTACAAAATAATAAAGCAAATTTGTTTGTTTTGTTTTGTGATTCCAGGGGCTATTACACGCCCAAAATACAGCAAACAACACTTGGACATTTTCCAACACAAAATTACAAAGTGAAAGAGAGAGCATTGAAGGAAAACCAAAGAAAACTAAAGCTTTTTTTTTGGAAAATTTTGTGTTGACGGTGGATTTTGGTCTCAGGGCAATACGGGAATATCACCTCCGAGGGAATCCTCATTCAATAGTGAATTTGTTTGGTTATGAGGGAAACCAAAAGCAAATTTAGCGAGAGACAGATAAACACACCAATTGATAAAGAGATTTAACGTGGTTCGGTGGATTTTGGATCCGACCTACGTCCACGGACAAAAACAGGATGGTACTTTTTATTACTTCAATGCTCTTCTCAGGTCTTTTGTGTTTACAAGTCAGAGCTTGATGATTCTGATCACTAAATTTTTGATGCCCCTTACACATACTCTGCCCTCCTATTTATAATAGTGAAGAAATCAGATTCATTCTCCTACAAGAATTTCCTAGTTGAAATACTTTCATTTTCCCATAAAGATTCCTAGTCAAAACTATTCCCTTTTCCCATAAGGATTCCTAATCAAAACTACTTTTACTTTCTTTATCCTACTAGGACTCTGACTCACAAGTTTTCCCCATGAAAATAGGATAACTTGTCATCTTATCCGCAAGAATAGGGTGTCATCTTCTGGAGCATATCTCGCTATCTGGTCGTCTTCATGAGGTCGGTCATAATAGTCATTTGAACTGAGAATGCTGTTGTCGATCTGATAATGCCCGGTCATCTGATCTCAAGTGGTCGGTCACCTATCATCAAGTGTTCGGTCCCTAACTCATGTGGTTAGGTCGGCATTAGTGGTCTCGATCAAGAAGGGAGTTACCCTTTTTACCCCTGCCGTACTCCTTAAATAACATAGGTCCTGAAAACATCATCAACATCTGTCCCCTAGTTCTCGGTAGCAACGAGTTTGCGAGTTGATGCCGGGAACTATATATAAAAAAAAGATGGTGTGCTGATCGCCTTGCCGGTGGTCGTTTCCAGAAATAACAGAGAAATTGCCTTCGCCATCAACTAAGTCTTCCACCTGCTCCCGCAGGTCTCTGCACCCATTCGTGGCATGTCCCCTTACGTTATGGTAGATACAGTATGCCCTACTATTTTCCTCCTCAATCGGGAACCTCCTCAAATTAGGCTCGGCCAACAGACCTTTATCCTGGATTTCCCGAACTATCTGGTGAAATCCCTGACGATCGGTGATTTCCATCTTCTGCCATCGTCTTACTACGCGAGCTGCTTTTTGTTGAGTTCCCCACAGACGGCGCCAACTGTTGACGGTGGATTTTGGTCTCAGGGCAATATGAGAATATTGCTCCCGAGACAATCCTCCCTCAATAGTGAATTTGTTTGGTTATGGGGGACCAAAAGCAAACTTAGCAAAAGACAAATAATACGCCAATCGACAAGGAGATTTAACGTGGTTCGGCGGATCTTGGTCCGACCTACGTCCACGGGCACAAAAAGGATGATACTTTTATTACTGAGATATGCTTCTCTGATATCTCTTGTGTTTACAAGTCTCACAATAATGATTCTGATATTGATTCTCATCTTCATTCTCCATGCTCTCCACCTCAAAGAAAATTGTTTACTTGGGTCGTTCCATCAGGAGATGAAGTTCCTCTTGTTGTCCAAACTAAAAATGACTCCTCCTCTGTAATATATGTACCAGAGATTTGGAGGTCCTGACCCCTAACTGATCCAATCTCGATTGTGAGGAGAAAATTTTGCCTCTGAGCTAACGATGATGTGCTCGGTGGCATGTGATCATGTCTCGAGCTGTGAGAGATGCTCGGGCCTGGGGGATTGTTACGTCTCCAGTCCAAAGGGCTGATTCGGTGGGACGTACCCCGACCCCGAGCTGAGAAAGGCACTTGGAACTGGGGGAATGTTACGTCCCCAGTCCGAAGGGCTGACTTGGTGGGACGTACCCCGACCCCGAGCTGAGAAAGGCACTTGGACCTGGGGGAATGTTACGTCCCTAGTCCGAAGGGCTGATTCGGTGGGACGTACCCCGACCCCGAGCTGAGAAACGCACTTGGAACTGGGGGAATGTTACGTCCCCAGTCCGAAGGGCTGACTCGGTGGGACGTACCCCGACCCCGAGCTGAGAAAGACACTTGGACCTGGGGGAATGTTACGTCCCCAGTCCTAAGGGCTGACTCGGTGGGACGTACCCCGACCCCGAGCTGAGAAAGACACTTGGACTTGGGGGAATGTTACGTCCCCAGTCCGAATGGCTGACTCGGTGGGACGTACCCCGACCCCGAGCTGAGAAAGGCACTTGGAACTGGGGGAATGTTACGTCCCCAGTCCGAAGGGCTGACTCGGTGGGACGTACCCCGACCCCGAGCTGAGAAGGCACTTGGACCTGGGGGAATGTTATGTCCCCAGTCCGAAGGGCTGACTCGGTGGGACGTACCCCGACCCCGAGCTGAGAAAGACACTTGGACCTGGGGGAATGTTACGTCCCCAATCCGAATGGCTGACTCAGTGGGACGTACCCCGACCCCGAGCTGAGAAAGACACTTGGACCTGGGGGAATGTTACGTCCCCAGTCCGAAGGGCTGACTCGGTGGGACGTACCCCGACCCCGAGCTGAGAAAGACACTTGGACCTGGGGGAATGTTACGTCCCCAGTCCGAAGGGCTGACTCGGTGGGACGTACCTCGACCCCGAGCTGAGAAAGGCACTTGGAACTGGGGGAATGTTACGTCCCCAGTCCGAAGGGCTGACTCGGTGGGACGTACCCCGACCCCGAGCTGAGAAAGGCACTTGGACCTGGGGGAATGTTACGTCCCCAGTCCGAAGGGCTGACTCGGTGGGACGTACCCCGACCCCGAGCTGAGAAAGGCACTTGGAACTAGGGAAATGTTACGTCCCCAGTCCGAAGGGCTGACTCGGTGGGACGTACCCCGACCCCGAGCTGAGAAAGACACTTGGACCTGGGGGAATGTTACGTCCCCAGTCCGAAGGGCTGACTCGGTGGGACGTACCCCGACCCCGAGCTGAGAAAGACACTTGGACCTGGGGGGATGTTACGTCCCCAGTCCAAAGAGGTAGACTCGGTGGGACGTAACCCGACCCCGAGCTGAAACAAACATCGATCTCGGCGGTACAAGAGCAGACCCGAGCCGGAAAGAAACAAGTGGTCTCGGCGGAACGAATCCAGCCTCGAGCCGATTAACCAAGTGGCCTCGGCGGAACAAATCCAGCCCCGAGCACTGGTTAATCCTTGGGATTTATTCAGATGAGAAGTGTATCCATCTTTAAAACCCTATCGAATCTGACTTGGGCGTCCCTTTGTCAGACCGATGAAAAAATAAAAACAAAACTTTCGAAGATAAAATCAAAAGGTGGGGGTGACTTAGCACTTGTCCCAAAGCAAAACTTTTTCACAAGCGTAAACAACAGCACAGATTCCTTAAAACAGCGTCCTGTCCACGGTTTCCAAAACACAATTCTGAATCTTTCAATTCAGTGTCCCGGCGAACCAGGATTGGATTAGTAGAGCGACAATTCTGAATCTTTCAATTCAGTGTCCCGGCGAACCAGGATTTGGATTAGTAGAGCGTTTGAATGGTAAGGGCACATCCTCTACACGTTGGGTCACTGTGGAGCCTGTGTATTGTACGAGGGATCCTCCTTACCACGCTGGAGCAGGCACACGCTATAGGGGCACAACGCATCCCCGTGATGCGCCTCTCTCGGATCCAAATGATGAATGGATCAAAGAGTGTCCGGGATGCTAAGGGTATATTCCTCCTTAGGTCCGGCATCACTGGAGCTAGCAATCGTCACGGGGGCATCATCATCCCCCGTGCTATGCTTTCCCACGGATCTGTTACATCGGTAAAAAGAGTGCTCGACACATTAAGGGCATGTTCCTCTTTATGTTCGGCAACACTGGAGTAAGCAATCGCCACGGAGGTATCATCCATCCCCGTGCTATGCTTCTCACGGATCCTATGCATCGAGTATGTCCCTGAATATTCTGAGGACCCCGAGCTTAGAGACATTTGGTTCTGGGGGAATGTTCCGTCCCCAGGCCAATAAGCACGACTCGGTGGGACGTAACCCGACCCCGAGCTGTAACAAACATCAATCTCGACGGTATAAGAGCAGACCCGAGCCGGAAAGAGACATCGGTCTCAGCGGTACAAGAGCAGACCCGAGCTGGAAAGAGACATCAGTCTCGTCGGTACAAGAGCAGACCCGAGCCGGAAAGAGACATCGGTCTCGTCGGTACAAGAGCAGACCCGAGCCGGAAAGAGACATCGATCTCGGCAATACAAGAGCAGACCCGAGCCGGAAAGAGACATCGGTCTCGGCGGTACAAGAGCAGACCCGAGCCGGAAAGAGACATCGGTCTCGGCGGTACAAGAGCAGACCCGAGCCGGAAAACAAATATCAAAAACCATTGTGTGAGCCATAACAAACAAGCATAATCAAATGTCAACCTAAGTCAGAAGAGGTTTTACTCACCTTTTTGGGGATCCGTTGCCTTTCTTGCAACTCTAAGAGGGTCACTACAAGCAAGGTTCTTCTTAATACATCCTCTCTGCATCTCAGCATTCCACGCATCCGACCGGATGACTTCCGCTATCAACTTGGTCGACCTCAAAAATCGAATGGTCTATGTACACACTGAGATAGCCTTCTTTCACCAAGTCTTCCACCTGCTCCCGCAGGTCTCTGCACCCATTCGTGGCATGTCCCCTTACGTTGTGGTTCTTTCTCTGATGGTGTTCCCTCTTCGGGATATTTTCTCCTCGTTTTCTAATAGAACGAATTTTCGGGCCACCTCTAGGGCGGTTGCGTAGTCCGGGGTGTCCTGGATCCTTAGGTGGGTCCATAGCCTCCCGACTTTCAAGGCTCCCTTCAAGCTTTCCAAGGCCTCAGGGGATTCATATCCTCTGACTTTGAGTACCATATTATGGTATCTTTCAATAAATATCTTCAAAGGTTCATCGCCTCTTTGTTTCATAAGTCTTAGTTCTCCAACTGTCTTTCTGGGGACGCAAGCCCCCTTGAAGTGCCGTATGAATGATTTTCTGAGTTGTGTGAAGCTGTTGATGCTTCTTGGGGCTAGGCTTCTATACCATAGGATGGCCGGTCCGGCTAGAGTTAAGGGGAACACTTTGTAAATGGCGTCCCCTGTTACCCCTTGTACCTCCATTAGTAGGACGAAGCATTCGATGTGGGTTTTGGGATCGGTATGGCCTTTGTATGGCGCCATATTTGGCATGCTGAATCTTTTTGGGAATTTCTCTGACTTTATTTCTTCTGTGAGGGGGGACTCGTCTTTGCCGTCCTGGGCATCCCCTCTGTCTGTATTGGGGCATACTCCCCATTTGGCCAGCTCCTCCCGTAACCAAGATTTCATGCTGCTGTCTTTGGTTCCATGCCACCTCCCGCGGTTTCCTTTCTTTCTGTTATCTTGGGAGTGGTGTTTCTCGGGCTCGGTATCTTCCCGCACTTTTTCGTCATATTCTTTCCCTCTTCTCCGGGTGTTGTGAGGGCCTTCATAGGAGGAGTCTGGTGATGATTTGTCATCTTTTCCTCCCACGTGTCCTCGGTCTAGGAATCTCTCCGCACCACCACAGATCTTACCCTATAGGGATCCCTCCTCCGGGGTCTGTCGTCCTCACTTGTATCGATAATTCTTTTTCTCTCTACTGTTTCGTTCCTTCGTCGGCTAGTCCCGGCTTCGAATTTTCCGTCGTGCGCTCCTTCTATCTTTTCCAACCGGTCTACTATGGTTTTCAGCAGAATTTGGTTTTCCTCTCTTTCCTTCCTCAGGTTCTCCTCAATCTTCTCCATCCAATCCGCAGCCGAGTTCCCTGACGATTGGTGTTTCCGCCTTCCGCCATTGTCTTACTACGCGAGTTGCTTTTTGTTGAATCCCCACAGACGGCGCCAACTGTTGACGGTGGATTTTGGTCTCAGGGCAATACGGGAATATCACCTCCGAGGGAATCCTCCTTCAATAGTGAATTTGTTTGGTTATGAGGGAAACCAAAAGCAAATTTAGCGAGAGACAGATAAACACACCAATTGACAAAGATATTTAACGTGGTTCGGTGGATTTTGGATCCGACCTACGTCCACGGACAAAAACGGATGGTACTTTTTATTACTTCAATGCTCTTCTCAGGTCTTTTGTGTTTACAAGTCAGAGCTTGATGATTCTGATCACTAAATTTTTTGATGCCCCTTACACATACTCTGCCCTCCTATTTATAATAGTGAAGAAATCAGATTCCTTCTCCTACAAGAATTTCCTAGTTGAAATACTTTCCTTTTCCCATAAAGATTCCTAGTCAAAACTATTCCCTTTTCCCATAAGGATTCCTAATCAAAACTACTTTTACTTTCTTTATCCTACTAGGACTCTGACTCACCAGTTTTCCCCATGAAAATAGGATAACTTGTCATCTTATCCGCAAGAATAGGGTATCATCTTCTGGAGCATATCTCGCTATCTGGTCGGTCTTCATGAGGTCGGTCATAATAGTCATTTGAACTGAGAATGTTGTTGTCGATCTGATAATGCCCGGTCATCTGATCTCAAGTGGTCGGTCACCTATCATCAAGTGTTCGGTCCCTAACTCATGTGGTCAGGTCGGCATTAGTGGTCTCGATCAAGAAGGGAGTTACCCTTTTTACCCCTGCCGTACTCCTTAAATAACATAGGTCCTGAAAACACCATCAACATTTTGTAAGTATTTTTTATTTCCTTCAAGATAGAAATTGTTTCTATGTATCTTATCTTCAATTGTATTGCTAAGATTAATGTCTCTACTCTTTAGTTTGTAATTAAATTTGTTGGCAAGCTTGTTGGATGTGACATGTATAATTAATTTATAAAGCTTATTATTGTAATTAAGCTTAATAGATTAATTAGAAATTAAAGTTGTCATTCTAGAGTTGCTTAGCCATTCATAATAACCTAGAATTGTTCTTGGGTAATTTCATAATGGTGAGACTTGATTGGTGTGGTAATTGATGGATTAAAGTGTTGAATTGATTCAACTTAATATAAATTATGTAATTGGACTAATTTATGAAATTAGGGTTCTAAACCTATTCCAATTTTGGGGATTTTCATATATATGATATAATTTGATGTATACTTGATGCATGTCAAATTTGGGATTGATTGGATTTGATCTTGATGTGTTTTGAACAAATTGGGCAAATTGCAATTAATTAAAATTCTGGGCAGTTTTCGTAATTTCTGAAAAATGGGGACTGTTTTCGTAAATTCTGAAAAGTTTCTGGAATTTGTTGTAAATTCATGTATTTGACATATATAAATTATTTTGGGTTGATTTGGAATCAATTAAATATGTATTTAAATATTTAAATACCAAAATAATTAATTTACAAAACTTTGGGGTCATTTGGTAATTATAAGAAATCTGATTTCTTGGGTTGAAATTTCAGAATTTAAAATTGGTTAATTAAATAAATATGTTTATTTAATTGTTCCAAGAAAAATTTTTGAAATCGGAAAATTCAGTTTTTCCGCATTCCGCTGCGCCAACCTGTAATTCCTTATAAAACCCCAACAAAATGGTATCAGAGCGAGTCTAATTCTGGATGCCCGATATATGGTTAAGCCTTTAAAATTCAACATTTACTTTAATCTTGACTTTGAGCATGCATGTAATTATTTAATTTGATTAAATAAAGTAATCGCATCTTTAGCGGAAAATCCATGTTTAAATAAGGTTTTAAGAAAGTGACTAGTATTAGGAATACTTGTTTCTTCGTCCGCCTTGTCAATACGGATGTAAATATTTTCCTGATGCTATGGCTGTAACGTGCCAAAGCTGTGCAGTTATGGTTGAAGGTAGTTCATTTGCGCCGGTAGAACTTATATGATAAGAGACAAATTCAAGTGAAAATGGAAATCCTGAACGTGCCAAAGCTGTCAAGACTACACCGGTAGTTTGAGTTTGTCATTGACAAGTTTAACCTTGATACGCCTCCTTGTGAACGTGCCAAAGATGTCATAACGAGAAACGATCAGGACCAAACCCAGGAGTCACATTGAGTGTGATTGACAATGAGTTGTCTACCTAATGAATATATGTAGGCGAGAACGTGTCAAAGCTGTGAGTCGAAATATATTCATGGGGTCCACTTCCCACTATGGAATTCAATTTAATTATTGAATTTCCGTTTCCATTAGGAGATTACGGTTTTACGTAAAGTAGTGGGAGGCACTGCTACATTAAAAAAATCCTTAACTAATGCAGTGTGTAATTTTATGTAAATTGTCGCTTATGTTGTTCCTTATTCTATTGTTTGATAGAATTAAACTTCTATTCACTGCATGCATATTTTAGATATGTTTTATGACTTCAATTATGGTTGCAGAATTCTAGAATAGGTTCTAGATTAGAATAGACAATGATATAATCATTCTAAACAAAACAATTTCTTATGCAGTAAAGATTGACATGAATTGGTTCATGTCTCGAGATTCTTCACTGACATTAAGAAAACCCCATTAGGTATTTGTTTATCTCATAATGACGTTTCTTGGCTTTAGTGACATTCATATGTCACGTGTCTGACATAATTTGCTGATCAATTATTTGCAATTGTTGTAAATAGTTGAAGGTAAATAGTAAAGCTAAAGAAAGAAGATGTGTATAGTTGTGTGTAGAAAATATTGATTTTCACAATACGACAACTGTAGATATTGGATATCAGATCTCCCTTCTAGTGATTTAAAATATGTTGAATGATTGTTTCGATATTTGATATCAGAACTTGCAACTATTGGATAGTTACTTGTTCTAAGTAAACAGTTTTTACATATTTTAAAACGACTAATAGTGTCATTTATGAATAGATAAACATTAAGAAAATTATTCGGTTAAGTAAATAACTTAGAATATTATGAGATTTTATCACTTAAGTATTGGATGCTTATTCCATAAGGTAAAAGATGGTCTGATATAAGGTCACACCACATATCCTTATCCATTTAATGAATATTGTATTCGGGAAGGTGACTAAATCTCATTTAACCAATGACTGTCATTGGACCGGAAAATAATTAAATTGATACATTTGATGTATGTAATTTAATGAATTGTAAATTGCTTAAGGTAGTTTTCTTTACTTCGTAACTTAGTTAGTGAACTGTCAAGACTTAGTTACATGTTTCTGATGAAACACAGATAGAATATTTTGACTGGTTCAAAGATATTCGATTTGAAGTTTTGAAAACTGTACCTTTAAAATTCATTGTGAGTATTTGAATTGTTCAAAGATGTTTGATACGATCAAACAGATGAATTTATGACAATTTGTTCTAAGATTATTCTAAGAATATGGTTCTTACATCAATATTATTCTTCCACAATTCCATATTGATGGATTTGGTTAGTGGAAGAAATCGGATCTTATATGATTTGATTCGTTTGATATTGAGTGTTACTAAATTAGTTTCAATACTCTTGGGGTTATGCTCCAGTAACACTAATTCATCCTTTTAATTTAGGTTCCATTAGTTTCTATAGTTACATATATGATATGTATAGTAAAAATTTGAATCTTGAAATGTTTGAGATTTGAATCTTTCTTTTGTATAATGGCTATATAATCGAAAGTACTTGCACCTTGGAGGTAAGTATAAGTTTATCATTTATTCTATTTGATAAAATATTTTTTCTACGATCCCGAGTAATAAAATTATTTATTACTTAGTGTGTAACATTGGATGTTGACTATTGTATAAAAGACTTGACTTATTGAAGTCAAATACGGTGATAAACTATAAATGAAACTAAATAATTAATAAGATGAAAATACCATTTTATTAATTCTATATATGTTAAATAGGATATCAAAATCATTTCCAAAGTATTTGATACTTAATGGTTCTGTTGTTTTCTTATTGTAGAAAATTATCATATAACTTATAGTGGAAGCGATATTTGATATCGATTCCAGAAATTAGCATTAAGTCATAGATATTAGATTGTTTATAGCTTACTTCGATCAAGTTTGGAACTTGATTAAGCTTTAGTTATGAAACGTTCATAACATGTGCAAATGGTTTGCGTAGCAAAAACGAAGTGAGTTTATTAAAGGTTTGACCTTTGTAGTATGACAGTAAGAAAATTCATACTCAGTAATCTATTGTAGATTCTGAGGAAACTTGTCTCTAGTCGCACTGATCTGTTGGTTAATGATGATATTAAATTGTGTATTTTAGCTAAAGAATACAAAGTGGCGTTTCTGAATGGTTTCTTCAGATAAGAGATCCATTGTGATTTCTTAGTTTGAAGAGTACATTCTGAAATGGCCCTAGATTTTGTATTTTGCTAAGATTACAATTTGATATATTTACTTATAGAGCCTATTGTAGACTCGGATGAGCTTTCTGGAAATTTGTGTTATCTAATTTTGATATCAGTCAGATTGTCTGATTTTATCAAAGCATAGAGAATACATATGAGACAGAAGGGTTAGTGGGAGCGTACAAATTCTTTCTAGTATTTTACATCATAATGACATTATCATTATTAAGGTAATAATGAGATATTTTTAAGGTAAAAGGTTTACCTGAGTCTTATTTTCTCCATGAGAACAGTGGGAGTGGTCTCTATTATATTCGATATAAAGTTTTATATATGATATAAAACTAAAATAGACTTGTGAGATACTCTCATGAGTCGTACATTAGATATGATCTAATAAAGGACACGGTGAGACTATCTGTGTGACAGTTAGTATAACTGTTTGACAGTTAGTGTGTCTAATATATATAATATTCATCTTTGTAAATGATGATTCATTTGTCGAAAGAGAAATTGATTAGAATGTTTACTAATTTTATGTATCATAGGATGATGACATAATGAATACTATATTAAGTGCGAATAGAGATATAAATTTAATAGTAATTGTTACGAGTTATTTTGCTATCCTCTAGACCATAAGAATGGTCATGAAATATGTTCTTTATTTTTTGAGATATTAAGAACGAGTTTCTTACTAATGGAGAATAAATCCGCAACCATTTTGGTCAGATTAGTTTTGAGTCTAATTATGATGTTAGACTGTATACGTCATAAATAGTCAGAAAAGATACAGTGAGAGTGTCACAGATGATTCCATTGTTAGAGTAGAGTTAGTTGCAACTTATGAAGTATTGGCTTATGAAGTTGCATAGTGACCTTATAAATTAGAAGTTTGTTATCAATGTTGTGTTTGCGGTTGTCTATATAGTATTTTTGATTGATCCGTAAATACTTAGACAACTTAGTAGCTAAAGCACAATGATGATAACATCTGAGTCATATAGATGTAGAATTTAGATTATACAAAATATGAATGATGCTTGCTAAAGAAAATGATTGTGTTTGTTGGACAAACTCAATATGTCATAGCGAGCTTACTTGTTGTTGCCTACCTCTTGAACGCTAGGTGAGTTATTGAGGGCCATGAGTATATGATACATATTGGGATATGTATATGATACCATGGATTGGCACTAAAGCAAGTGGGAGAAATTGTTAGGGTTGGTGCTCTGAATGCCAATCCCAATCGTATTTGTGTCTGATTCATGAATACGAGCAATATATTTTTTCATAATATTACTAATTTAAATGGTAGCACCTCTTATCTTTTATATACGTATTCGATCTAATTTCGATTAGATTGAAACTAAATCCGGTTTAGTGATATGCATATATATTAGACAAAGACCCCAGGATTTACAACGTAGTGCACAGTTACAACATAGTTTGTAATTGACATTGGGAAGTGTCACTAAAAGTTATTTATCCTCAAATTGAGTTCCTGGTCAAGATTTACTGACACGGCTCGATTAGTAAAATCCGCTAAGACCAGTACATGTCGTATATCGGAATAGTTCTGATGGTTTATCCCAATGAACCATGGGTCTTGGGAGACTCGTATAGACGTTTAGGTGTTTATTTGATAAACACTGAACGACTCACCGAAGATTTCCTAATAGATTGTACACCAACGTCAATATGAATCTTCTCGGGTTGAGTAGCATAATGATTCTTTGACTTGAGATACCACTGTGGATATATGAGTTATCCTCTACACTTAGATGGCAGTCACGTCACCGATCTATTTAGATCAGACCTCCGCATGTTCGTTGGGTGTGGACTCATGCTCATGATATCCTGTGAGTATCAAGATAGGATCTGTCAGTCCTGTGTACAGGGCATATGTAGTCCATTTTATGATTAGCAATCTGTTAAATCCATGGGCCCGTGGTACGCTGTAGAAATTGTTTCTAAGTGTTATTTTTAAGGGATTGATAATAGAATCGTCGACGTAATTATTTCTATAGAGATTTGACGTTTTCATCTATATCTCTGGAATAATCAGGATACATGTGACAGAGAGATTATATGTATGCAGTGACCTCGACCTGTATGGTTCAGTGAGTTTATCCGTGTTCGTAATAATTTACGAATGAGTGAATTATGGATATGAAATTTGATTCGTGACGGATATGCATGAACCTAGAGAGTCTCACTAATGAGATATACTCGTAGAGCACTAGGGCAACACTTATGAATAATATTGATTATTTATAACTCGTTTAATGGTTAAACGAAAAATACATGCTATCGGGACTTGATCGTCATTTCCGAATTAATGTGTTTTTATTTAATATTTGATATTATAAATACACATTAATTAATATCAAATTGTGATATTTAACCTATATCATTAATATATGTATTTGAGATATTTAGTGTAAATATAATACATATGTTTGAGATATTTATATTTATTATTTAATTATTTAATTGTTATTAATTAATTAATATTAGAAATATCTTTTAATGATTTATGCTTTATTAAAGTTGGAAATGGCATGAAATAATTGTAACACATTTTGTTAACTTTATTAAAGTTATAATGTGTACTTTAATTAAGCCAAATGTGTGCCAATTGTTTTTGAACAAAATGAAATAAATTGTTATTAATTTTTGTTTGAAAAAATCGGTAATTACAAAATAATAAAGCAAAATTTGTTTGTTTTTGTTTTGTGATTCCAGGGGCTATTTACACGCCCAAAATACAGAAAACAACACTTAGACATTTTTCCAACACAAAAATTACAAAGTGAAAAGAGAGAGCATTGAAGGAAAACCAAAGAAAACTAAAGATTTTTTTTTTTGGAAAAATTTTGTAAGTATTTTTGATTTCCTTCAAGATAGAAATTGTTTCTATTTATCTTATCTTCAATTGTATTGCTAAGATTAATGTCTCTACTCTTTAGTTTGTAATTAAATTTGTTGGAAGCTTGTTGGATTTGATTAGTATGTATAATTAATTTATAAAGCTTATTATTGTAATTAAGCATAATAGATTAATTAGAAATTAAAGTTGCCATTCTAGAGTTGCTTAGCCATTCATAATTAACCTAGAATTGTTCTTGGGTAATTTCATAATGGTGAGACTTGATTGGTGTGGTAATTGATGGATTAAAGTGTTGAATAGATTCAACTTAATGTAAATTATGTAATGGGACTAATTTATGAAATTAGGGTTCTAAACCTATTCCAATTTTGGGGCTTTTCATATATATATGATATGAAATTATGTATATTTGATGCATGTAAAATTTGGGATTGATTGGATTTGATCTTGATGTGTTTTGAACAAATTGGGCCAAATTGCAATTAATTAAAATTCTGGGCAGTTTTCGTAATTTCTGGAAAATCTGGACTGTTTTCGTAAATTCTGAAAAGTTTCTGGAATTTGTTGTAAATTCATGTATTTGACATGTATAAATTATTTTGGGTTGATTTGGAATTAATTAAATATGTATTTAAATATTTAAAGACCAAAATAATTAATTTGCAAAACTTTGGGGTCATTTGGTAATTATAAGAAATCTGATTTCTTGGGTTGAAATTTCAGAATTTAAAATTGGTTAATTAAATAAATATGTTTATTTAATTGTTCCAAGAAAAAAATTTTGAAATCGGAAAAATCAGTTTTTCCGCATTCCGCTGCGCCAACCCGTAATTCCTTATAAAACCCAAACAGATCTCATGCCTCTCAAAATACAGCATTGGCTCACCAAAAGAAAGGTCCTGCAAAACCTGGAGAGTGGGGGGTGCGTCCTAAAGAACTCAGTGAGTGGAGCTATAAAACCAGAAAACAACAGTATTAGAAATACTCATATTTAGAGCAATAACTTTCAGAATTCTTAAATCATAAACCAGAGTTTTCCCTTTCAAAACTTTTGAAATCAACTATGAAAACATCAGTATCATCATCAGAAATATCATCGGTCAATCTGTACATAATCTTGTGGTATTAGGGCGTTGTACGCACAGTCCCCCAAGCCACTAAACCAGACAACAGTGGTGCTATCAGTGCCATCAACCTGTCTCTGAAATATTCGGTCTAGGGGCGTTGTACTCACAGCCCCTAGCCAATACCCAGAAACTAGAGGCATCTGTCATCTCTAGTCCTGTAACCCGTGTGCACACGTCTATATCCGGTATCAATATCGATACCCATCAATACCATGTCCGTCAATTTCATATATGTATCAAATTACATCTGAGATGGATTTTTCCCCCATGCCGCCAGAATTATAAATCCATATCTTTGAAATCTTTTTCATCATCAAAGCATTTATTAGAAAGCAAGTTTTATCAAAGCTTAAATCATATTTCTTATTCACATGAAATCATCATTTTAAGTAAAACAAATAAAACAATTATATGCAAAATCATAACCAAAACCACATTCAAAAACTCTGAAATAAGTACTCCACTCACAGTGCTAAGGCAAGTCAGGTGTGGTATGCGGTGTCGGTGACCTCCGAGTGGCTTGTCGTTGATCTAATGTCAAAGAAACCGTTAGAGTTTCATGTAATAAATGAGAAAAGTATATACAATCAAAGGTAAATATTCATGCCTATGGTATGACTTATCATGTGGTTACTCATCTATACTAAGCCCCTAGAGTGCCCCTAAACGTCTTAGAATTAAACTGGAATGGTTTTAAAACAAATCCTGGAACAGCGCTTGGCGTCGCAACGCGCCCCAAAAATCCAGTAACCATATTCTGCCTCACGCGTTGCAACGCAAGCTCTTTTGGCGTCGCGAAGCGAACCAGTTTTCCAATATCCAGAATTTTAATTACACTTCACACACCATTTCTTCAACAACATACAAACCACAATCATAAAAAATACACCACTTAGCATCAATTTCACTCTTTAATACCACCACACAACCAAGTCATAATCATAACAAATATACCACATAACATCAATTACACCTTCATACAACTATTTATAAACCCCAACTCAATTTCACACTTAGGGATTTCACAACTTTGGGATTTCACAAATCTTTCACTTTCCAATTCAAAAATTATGAATACATCATAAAACACAAACTATCATCTTTCTTTCAAACATCAATCCATTAAAATTCCATAAATCAAAGTTTGGGTTTACCTTTTCTTCACCTTGAATCAATTTGTTTGTTCACAACTTGAGTTGCCCAAGCTTCATTTCTTCATTTCTAAACTTGCATGTGACTTTGGAGCATAAGTTTTTGGGTTTTAAGAGATGGAGATTTACTGCATTGGCTATAGAGTTGAGTTGAAGAATGAGAGAAAGAAGAAAAATAAGGGGAAAACGTGGAATGGGCTTTTGTTATTTTTTTTTTATATATACCAAAAACATGCATGCTGGACATTTGTTGATGAGGCTTGACAAATAGTCTCAAGCCTTGTTAACAATGTTCACAAGTCTATGTACAAATAAACATAATGGTATTCATCCAACTCTTATAATCCATACCGGACCTAATGATTTAACTCAAATATTATAAACATTGCGACTAAAATCAAACCTTTATGCCATCTCCAAATTTATTCGTTATCCCCCGGAATAATTTAATCACAGTCACTGAATTACTACTCTAATCGAGTTATGAAATTCAAGTCGTTGTAGTTACCATCACTAGTATATAAGTTCAAAGTCAAGTCCAAAAGAAGGATCACAAAAATCAAAAGACTCGGCAATAGCAAATGTAATTTCTTTTTTTAGATAATTAATTTAGAATTGTGTGCTTATGCCATTTGGAAATGATAAGTTTAGACCAAGTGCGAATGACATTAACTTGGCAAATAAGGGAAAGAGGTAAAGGTTCTAAAATAGGAAGATAATCCGAGAGAGGAAAGAGTTGGGCGAATGGAGCAATGGCTATGGTGGTTTCATCGGTAAATGCGGGACCAAGAGTACTTAACCCTATTGCTGCATCTAGAGAAACCACATGAGCGACATCAATGAAGGGTTATTCCAGGACTTTCTGGTAGTCTATAAAGATTGAGATTTTGGGCAATTTTGAAGCAGGGGATGAAGACGTCATTAAAGAGCATGTGTTTTTTTAGTGTTTAGATACGAGAGAATCACAGAGGAATAAAAGTATAACGGTAAGGGAAAATACGCATTTTATAGCCAAAGCAGTGGCATACATTAATTGCCATACACAGATGGCACGCCTTGATTGGAACTGGACGAACAAGAGGGAAACGTGAAAGGACAGGGTGCGTGATGTAATCTGATCAATATCATCTGAAGGGATGTGAAGCGTAACCAGGGCAAAAGACGTTTTGCATTTATTAAGGAAATGATGAGTTTTGATCGGAATCAATAAAAAACGTCTTGAATTTAATAAGAATATGATGTGTTTTGAATAGCATTTAATGAAAGGTCATTTCAAAATATACAAGATGAAAATCGCTGCTGGAATTTTACACGACAATTATAATTATGACGGTCAAAATTACACAGCCTAAATGATGTCAGAAGGAACACAAAAGGTAGCATCATTCAATCAAGGCAACCTAGGAGAAACTCGTACAAATGAGAGAAGCAACAAAAATCACTCAATCAGCAAGGCAACCAAATCGTCCAATTGGCCAGACAATAACCGAACCAGTGAGCAGTTATGTAAACGTGATCTAACGGTTGATGTCAAGTAAAATATGGGGAAATTGAGACATCTTCCCAGCAATTATCATATGTGGCAAGTCACAACGAGGAGCATGATCCAACAGTTACCATATGTAGTAAACCAACGTGAAGCACGATTGTAGCAATTATCACATGTGGCAGATAAAGGAACAATGAGTTACAGAACATATGATAAACCATTCTGACAGGTTTTGAGACAATTATCCTCACTAGTATATAACCTCAAAGTCAAGTCCAAATGAAGGACCACGAAAATCAAATGACTCGATAAGGGCAAATGTAATTTATTTTTTTAGATAATTAATTTAGAATTGTGTGTTTGCGCCTCTCGGAGGGATTTCTCAATCAAATCAAACATCCATTTTTTAAGACTTTGTTTCAAGAGATTTGAACCTTATACGATCTTTATCTGCTACCAAATTATTTGCGAACAATTACATATGAAAAATATTTTATAAGACAAATAACGAAATACAGACATTTAAAATATTTAATTGTGCTATATTAAAGTTGTAAAATTCATCATTAAATTATTTGACTTGTGATGAGTAAAGTTGTGGGAGAGAGTAAAATATAAAGTACACAAGTTTTAAAAAATAAAAATAAATAACAGATGATAGTTTTATTTTTGTAGGGATGAAAATAAATAATTAGCTAGGTCTATTTTTGAGAAAATAGTTTAATGGTGCCATTAAGACTTTTAGAGTAAGCAAAAAAACAAAAACGTGATTTGTTTTTTTAAAAAAATCTATGAAAAAACTTAATTACTTTAATTTACTCTAATAATTAAGGTGGAATTATTAATAGTCCAAAATTGGGATCTCTATGATCCTATAGCCTGTTATTCACATTTAGTGCGTCCACTCTAAATTGAAGATTGTGCGTGAGACAATCAATTTTTTTTATTAAATTTGTTTTAATCTATTTTTACTCAAAAATATAAAATTATATCTAATAGAAAATTATATATTATTGATATCTAAATCATAAAATTTCAAATGAATATTCACATCATTATATTTAGATGCAAAAATTTGAGCTCAATCACATTTTATTAAGCTCAATATTACTATATGTATGTATCATTTTTCATCAAAACATATCGATATAACTACTCGTTTGAAAACTTGTGATATGTAAATCAAAACATATAATTTTTAAAATTAGATTAGTTATAATTAGTTAGTTGGGATGTTTGATTTTGATATGATGTTTATCTCGTTGAAGAGTTCATTTATTCTATAACAAAAAATAGTTATAGTTGGAGAGATATTTATTTTTTAGTCAAAATTTAACTAATTGGCAACAAAAAAAAAAAAAAAGAAAAGGAAAAAAAAAGAAGGTGATTGTCAAGCAAAAAGCAAAACCAATTTCATTATTATTTTTTTTTGGAGGCGCGTGAAACATAAATTATGGACTAAAAGGAATAAAATTGGACTAAATGAAAATATATTAAAACATGTAGTACCTATAGGGGAGGAAAAAATACTGTATTTTTCCAAAACATGATTTTTTGATAATTTCCTTAAAAAAAATTGAATATATTTTTTTAATTCCAAAATAAAGTTCAAAATTGAATCAAAGGCAAGTGGGTATATACCAATTTTCTGCTCAAACCTAATTAAATGGAGATCAAATTAAAAGGAAAATACATGTGAATAAACATTGTGTTGGGATTTAATCATCCCAAACATAAGACATGCCATGCCTTATTCTTAAGTAATAGAAACCCTAACGATGAGACAAATTATGTCACTTTAATTGATTTGGTTGGTTCAATCCTTTTTGTATCTTTACTTAATGACTTTGATAAGCATGATTTTAAATTTAATCATTTTAAGATGGCCATGAACTTGCATGCGTCATGTGGATGCACTAATTAAAACTCTTTTTTTTTTGGTTTTAATAATTTAATTGAAGCCCCAACATCAATCATTTATATGTTGTGATCTTTTCACAATAAGACTCAAAACAGAAGTATGTGTGAAAATAGTTCTTTTTTTTTTTTTTTTTTTTTTGTGAAATTGATTGTTTGAAGCTAGGTTTATAAGTTATTGGTCAATAATAGAGCTGTTAGTGGCCAATATAAATTTACTAATTGAACAACAAAATTTAAATTTTATATTTAGAGACCATTGCTGAAATGGGATCTGTTTGATTATATATATATATATATATTCTCGATCATTTGCAATTTATTTATCCATCTAAAATTGAGATTCTTGCATGATTTACTTGTCTGGTGTTGGTAAATTTTTAATTGTTCATGATTATATCCTTGCTTTGTTGCATAATTTGGTTTATGGATATGAGTATCATCAAGGTAAAAATTATAAAATCATGTATTTGGAGCCGCAGATATTTGATATAAAAAAATAATATTTTCTTTTGAGAATAATAAAAAATGGAAAGGGGTTATCCACCTGTAATAGATAGAGGAGGATTTATTCAATGGATTTTCAAAATATAGCATTTATCATATATATATATATACTAGTTTTTGCCCGTGCCTACGGCACGGTGTTACAGTATTTGGCCCGTGCCTACGGCACGGTATTACAGAATTAAATGATTTTATTTTTTAATTAAATGATGCCCGTGCCTACGGCACGGCACGGTGTTACCGAATTAAATGATTTTATTTTTTAATTAAATGATGTCCGTGCCTACGGCACGGTATTACAGT
>SKCR01050326.1:0-39179 GCA_019454045.1 Zanthoxylum bungeanum
TACCGGATCGATGTACGCAATACTACGGTATACTACGCTTGATATAGATCTGATATTCCTATAAGAATATTTCTGGAGAATTGGGTAGGCATGGCGCTTTGCTAGAAGCCAACCTTGGCTTGTGAATCGGTAAAAACGTAGTACGAGGTACGTACGTGTTCGGATTATCCGACGACCGTATTTACTGCCAACATATCCGGAAATCTCTTGGGTCGCTTCCCGAAGATTCACCAATGACGTATGATTCAAACTCGATTAATCTTGGATTAATTACGGAGAGACTTTATCTTGGATAAAGTACTATAAAAGAGAGAGAACGATTAATTTGGAATTAATCGTAAAATTATTATATTCGATATAATAATCGAAATTCGATTTCGACGCGAAATTAAAATTAGATTTTAATTGGGACAAACGAGTTAATTTAGAATTAATTCGTTAGCGACGTAAATGATAATTTCGCTAGGCGCAATCATTTATTTAAATTCGATTTAATTAACGTCGCGACGTAAGTTCGGTATTTCGGAAATATCGAACCCGAACGCGTGAGTGCACGTGGGCCCATTTTCATTTGGAACGTGTGGGGCCCACATGACACATGTCATATTATGTATTATTTAATTGTGATGCATTGCATGGAGATAGTGTACAATGCACTCAATGGTTTTGCATGGAAATTGAGTGTTTGACACTCTAAGCCATTGCATGATTTGTGTCATAAGTTTATTATTAATTTAATAATATTATGGCATAAATATAAATTGATTTTTGAAATCAAATCACTCACTCTCCTCCTCTTTCCTCTTGACCGAAACTGTGAAGTTTCACAGCCCTCTCCACTTTTCTATTTTTGTTGCAAAAACTTGAAGAAATTGTGTTTTGTTTGGAACATAAATTCACACACAAGGCTAGCACCTTCAAGGGATCATACAAAGGTGTTATGGGAAACTAATTCTTGAGCTTGGAAGGATCAAAGAAAGCTTGGAGCTTCCCCACTCACCTTGGCCGAAACCTTCACTGCACAAAGGAGAAATTTTCATTTCATCAACGCATCCGCATTCCGCGATCTTTGTGAGTATGATTCCGCCATACTCCATCTTTTTAATATATATATTCATTGTTGTATTTAATGCTTAATCTTTCCTTGGGACATATATAGAAACCAACACAAACAAAGCTTGGAGCTGCACTTTCCACCTTGGCCCGAATTCATCACTGGCACAAAGGAGAAGTTTTCATTTCATCAACGCATCCGCATTCCGTTTTTTTTTTTGTGAGTATGATTCCGCCATACTTCAATATTGTTCATTTCATTTATATATATTTTGTTTGCTCTTGTTGATCTGGGGCTTGGTAATAGAAACCAACATCATTATCATATCTTAACTGATTATTTGATATTTTCTCTTTTCTTATTACTAAGCCCTCGTTACTTATCACATTTTTCCTTCGAGTTCTCACTTATATAACTATTTATGAGTTTAGGACTTCATAACTCATAGCTAACATCTTCATGTACTATCACTGTCAATATATGGCTCTCATACTTAGGACGTTACTTCAGGGTAGTTTTCTCTAGCGATCCTCTCAGTTGGCTAAGGAATTTTGGGACAATGTCTTTATACTAAGCCTGACCCTGTACACCTTTATGCTAAAACTATATTATTTATTATTAAAGTTGGCTGTGGTTAAACTGGTCTGGTTTACAATTCTACATCTTTAATTTCTTTGCTGATATAAATACGATTACTGTCTTTTATACTGACTATTTTTTCCGTACCTACTTGCACTCTAGAATGTTCCACCTTCAATTATCCCTCGAATCATATCCTATAAGAATTGTCCGGATCTCAACAATGTCAGCATTCTTAGTTTCCTTGACCATCTCTAAGTTGTACCTAGTCTCTTCTTGAGTTATCATATACATTATCATCAACATGCGTTGCGAAAAGAGCATATGGGTCACTATCATCCATCTTTCTCCTCTTACTTACACGATAAAATTCCAGTCTTATCCCAATTCTGAAAAGCTTACTATTCCGTAGTACCATTGAAAATTTATCTTATCATCATACAGATCTGTTATTGTTTGTCTGGTATCAATTCTATTATCGTCCTATCTATAGGAAAAATAAATCGGCGAAGCTTTTGTTCCAGGCTCGCGGCCTGGTTGGGATTACGGAGTAGCCCACGAGGGACTACACCAGAGAAATAAAAAAATGGAGTCGCCACTCGGTGTGAACCGGGAGAATGATTTAAGGCCGCACTTGCCCCTTGTAAGGGAAGACCTCAAACCGTTGGGTTCGGAATGGTCCCTTACTTATGCCACTTGTAATGAAATGATTTGTGCAATAATTTAATCGAATCTACGCAACATATATTCCAAGTATTCTACTTATAAGTTCACATGCATGAAAATAAAGCCCATATCTAAGTCTGTATATAACATATATCTAAATTTGCATGCATAAAAGTAAACTGGAATAACGGCAGACATATAACTTCATAAACACATTAAATCGATAAATATGGCAATAAAAGTAAAACATAAATATAGGAGAGACATAATTAGGTTTCTAGTGCGAAAGAAACAATCACGGAAGCAATCATGTATGAGAATATAATGGAAGAAACAAGCATGCATGAAATGGGATGTAACAGGTGAAAGCTCATTCGTGGAGCATTTGATAACGCGTTCGAACAGAGAAGGGCCGAGAGCATGTGGTCGAGGTGCGTTCGTTAACGCGTTCGAACAGGATAAGACCTGATGCATTATAAAGTAGAAAATATGCGCGTTCGAGTAGCGTTCATAAAAATGTTTTCGAACGGTAAACGAATGCAAGCGTTTGAGTAGCGTTTGATAATGCGTTCGAACGATAAACAGAATGTCCGCGTTCGTATAATGTTTGATAATGCATTCGAACGGTAATAAGACCTGATGCATGATACAATAAAACATATGCGCATTCTAGTAGCATTTTAAGACGCGTTCGAACGGAAATGAGACAGAAAGCATATGTTCGTGTAGCGTTTGGAAACGCGTTCGAATAAGATTGCCAAAATGGCATCTGAAATGACACAAACACATATATGGATAAACAAATACACGATGTAGAACCTCGTATGCCCGATTGAACATATTTCACATTCAATCGAGTGTACTTCGTCTGGCGCGGCAAAACGTGGTGGTAAAGGTAGCCTTTAGGCATTTCCCTCGAATATAGGACCTTTAATCCACCCTAGTTAGCCCATGCGCACTAGAATGCAATGCATGCGTAAATAAAGCAATGATATGCAAAGGGTAAATGACATAATAAAAGGCGCGGCAACACATCGTGGTAAAGGTAGCCTTCAGGCAATTCCATCGAGTAGAGGACCTTTAATCCACTCTAGTTAGAACATGCGCATTACATTACAATGCATACAAATGAATGAGACAATAATATGGAACTATGTATATCTGATTAAACATATCTCACATTCAATCAAACATACTTCGTCCGGCACGACACCTTATGTAGTGTGTAACAATGATAATCCTATCAAAGTTATGCAATGGATTTTTACTTACTTGGCTCGTCAGCTACCAGTTGACTTGCCTGTTGCTTTGAACTGAGTTGATTTGGTTGTGCCATACCCGGCATGCTAAACCCATACCCGAGGTGTCGCGGTTGCGTCTCCATACCCAGAGTGTCATAGTAATATCTCAATACCCGGAGGTGCTATACCCGGTATGCTAAACCCCATACCCGCAATCCCGCTATAATATCTCCATACCTGGAGTGCCATACCCGGCATGATAAACCCCATACCCGATGCGTCGCTATAATATCTCCATACCTGGAGTGCCATACCCGGCATGCTAAACCCCATACCCAAGGCGTCCCTGTAAAATGTCCATACCCGGCATGCTAAACCCCATACCTGAGGCGTCGCTGTAATATCTCCATACCCGGAGTACCATACCGGCATGCTAAACCCCATACTCGAGGCGTCACACTGTAATGTCTCCATACCCGGAGTGTCGTACTCGGGAAAACTGATACTGATGCTGATGTGGACCTCGCGCCTAGGACTCATCCCCAAAACTGATATTGTTGCTGATGTGGGCCTCACCCCTAGATATCCATTTCTGAAAACTGTTGATACTGTTTTGTTGCTTTCAGCTTGCTTGTATTTTGCCACTTTTCATTCTTTGAAACCTGTGAATACAAAACACACAAAAAGGAATGCAAAATACGTTACGTGTGAATGTATATATATAGGAATGAGTTTCCTAACTCGTTGGGTTAGGTCTTCCACCGATTCCCCTAGTGACTGTTTGGTATACTATTCCTCAGGCAAAATACTGCTTCAATCTGTCTACGTTGATCGGCTCGGTGAACTTGTTCCCTTCCAAGTCTGACAGTCTCACTGCCCCATTTCCCATTACTTTCTGGACTATGTAGGGTCATTCCCAATTGGGGTCTGAACTTTCCCCTCGGGTCTGTCGTCGATGGCTTTGACTGCTTAAGTACCAGATCACCCTTTCTAATCTTACTAGGATGCACTTTTTTGATGAATTCTCGGGCTAGTCTCTTCTGATATATTTGCATGTGATGTAAAGACTTCATTCTCTTCTCATCCAGCAGTACTAACTGCTCAAATCTCTGTGAGGCCCATTCCTGTTCAGGTAACTCAGCTTCTGCTAGAACCCTCATAGACTGTATCTCAACTTGCACGGGTAGTACTGCTTCCATTCCATAGACCAAAGAGTAAGGCGTTGCTCATGTTGTTATTCTCACTGATATTCTGTACCCCCACAAGGCGTATGGCAACTTATCAGCCCAATCTTTGCAGTTTTCTGTCATCTTGGCTAATATCTTCTTTACTGTCTTATTTTTTGCCTCAACTGCCCATTTGCCTGCGGTATATAAGGTGATGACTTGTAATGTCCTATCCATATCTCTGTAGCATTGCCTTCGTTTCCCCTTCAAACTAAACTCTGTTATCTGTCACTACATTATGCGTCATCCCATATCGACATATGATGTTCCGAGCTATGAACTTCGCCATCTGCTTTGCTGTGACGTTACGAAATGACTCGGCTTCCACCCATTTCAAAGTAGTCTATTGCCACTACTATGAAATGATGTCCATTGATACATTCGGTCGAATCTCTCCGATCATGTCAATTCCCTGCTGAATGAAAAGGCCATGGCTCTGATAATCCGTGTAACTCTGTGTGAGGCAGATGGTTCATATATCCATGTGCTTGAAAATCATGACAATATTTTACTAGCTTTGCACAGTCTGTCTCCATGGTCAACCAGTAGAAACCTTGTCTACAATCTTGTGAGATAAATTCAACGCATTCATGTGCGGTCCACATAACCCGGCATGTATTTCTTCCATTGCCTTCTGAGCTTCTCCTTTTCTAAACATCTTAACTGAATGCCATTGTTTGCCTCTTGTAGAGCTCTCCCTTCAAACTATATTATTTATTATTAAAGTTGGTTGTGGTTAAACTGGTCTGGTTACTATTACCACCTTTAATTTCTTTGCTGATTATAAGTACGATTACTGTCTTTTATACTGACTATTTTTTTCCTTGCCTACTTGCACTCTATAATGTTCCACCTTCAATTATCCCTCAAATCATCTCCTGTTAAGAATTGTCATGATCTCAACAATGTCAGCATTCTTAGTTCCTTGACCGTCTCTAAGTTGTACTTAGTCTCTTCTTGAGTTATCCTATACATTATCATCAACGGTGCGTTGCGAAAAGAACATATGGGTCACTATCATCCATCTTTCTCCTCTTACTTACACGATAAAATTCCAGTCTTATCCCAATTCTGAAAAGCTTACTATTCCGTAGTACCATTGAAAATTTATCTTATCATTATACAGATATGTTATTGTTTGTCTGGTATCAATTCTATTATCGTCCTATCTATAGGACAAATAAATCGATGATGCCATTCCAGGCTGGCGGCCTGGTTGGGATTACGAAGTAGCCCATGAGGGACTACACCAGAGAAATAAAAAATGGAGTCGCCACTCGGTGTGAACCAAGAGAATGATTTAAGGCCGCACTTGCCCCTCGCAAGGGAAGACCTCAAACCGTTGGGTTCATAATGGTCCCTTACTTATGCCACTTGTAATGAAATGATTTGTGCAATAATTTAATCGAATCTACGCAACATATGTTTCCAAGAGTATTCTACGTATAAGTTCACATGCATGAAAATAAATCCGATATCTAATCTGTATATAACCTATATCTAAGTTTTCATGCTTAAAAGTAAACTGGAATAAAGGCAGACATATAACTTCATAAACACATTAAATCGATAAATATAGCAATACAAGTAAAACATAAATATATGAGAGACATAATTAGGTTTCTAGTGCGAAAGAAACAATCACGGAAGTAATCATGTATTAGAATATAATGGAAGAAACAAGCATGCATGAAATGGGATGTAACAGGTGAAGCTCGTTCGTGGAGCGTTTGAAATGCGTTCGAACAGAGAAGGGCCAAGAGCATGTGTTCGAGGTGCGGTGTTCGTTAACGCGTTCGAATGGGATAAGACCTGATGCATGATAAAGCAGAAAATATGCGCGTTCGAGTAGCCTTCGTAAATATTTTTGAACTGAAAACAGAACGTAAGCGTTCGAGTAGCGTTTGATAACACGTTCGAACGATAAATAGAATGTCCGCGTTCGTATAACGTTTGATAACGCATTCGAACGGTATAAGACCTGATGCATGATACAATAAAACATATGCGCATTCGAGTAGCGTTCTAAGACGTGTTCGAACGGAAATGAGACAGAATGCATACGTTCGTGCAGCATCTGTAAACGCTTTCGAACGGAATGAGGTAGGATGCATACGTTCGTGTAGCGTTTGGAAACGCGTTCGAATAAGATTTCCAAAATGGCATCTGAAATGACACAAACGCATATATGGATAAATAAATACACGATGTAGGACCTCTTATGCCCGATTGAAAATATTTCACATTCAATCGAGTGTACTTCGTCCGGCGTAGCAAAACCTGGTGGTAAAGGTAGCCTTTAGGCATTTCCCTTGAATATAGGACATTTAATCCACCCAAGTTAGACCATGCGCATTACATTACAATGCATACAAATGAATGAGACAATAATATGGAACTCTGTATATCTAATATACATATCTCACATTCAATCAAACATACTTCGTCCGGCGCGACACCTTATGCAGTGTGTAACAATGAAAATCCTATCAAAGTTATGGAATGCATTTTTACTTACCTGGCTCGCCAGTTACCACTTGACTTGCTTGTTGCTTTGAACTGAGTTGATTTGGTTGTGCCAAACCCGGCATGCTAAACCCCATACCCGAGGTGTCGCGGTTGCATCTCCATACCCAGAGTGTCGCAGTAATATCTCAATACCCAGAGTGCTATACCCGGCATGCTATACCACATACCCAAGGCGTCGCTGTAATATCTCCATACCCAGAGTACCATACCCGGCATGCTTAACCCCATACCCGAGGTGTCGCTGTAATATCTCCATACCCGGAGTACCATACCCGGCATGCTAAACCCCATACTCGAGGCGTCACTGTAATGTCTCCATACCCGGAGTGTCGTTCCTGGAAAAACTGATATTGATGCTGATGTGGACCTCGCCTCTATGACTTATCCCCAAAACTGATATTGTTGCTGATGTGGGCCTCACCCCTAGAGATCCATTTCTGAAAACTGTTTATACTGCTTTGTTGCTTTCAGCTTGCTTGTATTTTGCCGCTTTTCATTCTTTGTAACCTGTGAATACAAAACAAACACAAAAAAAGAATGCAAAATACGTTACATGTATGTATGCATGCATGAATGAGTTTCCTATCTCGTTGGGTTAGGTCTTCCACCGATTCCCCTGGTGACAGCTTGGTGTATTATTCCTCAGGCAAAATACTGCTTCAATCCGTCTGCGTTGATCGGCTCGGTGAACTCGTTCCCTTCCAAGTCTGACAGTCTCACTGCCCCATTTCCCATTACTTTCCGGACTATGTAGGATCATTCCCAATTGGGTCTGAACTTTCCCGTCGGGTCTGTCGTAGATGGCTTTGATTGCTTAAGTACCAGATCACCATTTCTGATCTTAGTAGGATGCACCTTTTTGTTCAATGCTCGGGCTAGTCTCTTCTGATATATTTGCATGTGATGTAAAGACTTCATTCTTTTCTCATCCAGCAGTACTAACTGTTCAAATATCTGTGAGGCCCATTCCTGTTCAGGTAACTCAGCTTCTGCTAGAACCCTCATAGACTGTATCTCAACTTGTACGGGTAGTACTGCTTCCATTCCATAGACTAAAGAGTAAGGCGTTGCTCATGTTGTTGTTCTCACTGATGTTCTGTACCCCCACAGGGCGTATAGCAACTTATCAGCCCAATTTTTGCAGTTTTCTGTCATCTTGGCTAATATCTTCTTTACTGGCTTATTGGTTGCCTCAACTGCCCCATTTTCCTGCGGTATATAAGGTGACGACTTGTGATGTCCTATCACATATCTCTGTAGCATTGCTTTCGTTTCCCCTTCAAACTAAACTCCGTTATCTGTCACTACTTGATGCGTCATCCCATACCGACATATGATGTTCCGAGCTATGAACTTCGCCATCTGCTTTACTGTGACGTTACGAAATGACTCGGCTTCCACCCATTTCGAAAAGTAGTCTATTGCCACTACTATGAAATGATGTCCATTTGATGCATTCGGTCGAATCTCTCCGATCATGTCAATTCCCCATGCTGAAAAAGGCCATGGCTCTAATAATCCGTGTAACTCTGTGTGAGGCAGATGGTTCATATATCCATGTGCTTGACAATCATGACAATATTTTACCAGCTTTGCACAGTCTGTCTCCATGGTCAACCAGTAGAAACCTTGTCTTACCATCTTGTGAGATAAATTCAACGCATTAATGTGCGGTCCACATAACCCGGCATGTATTTCTTCCATTGCCTCTGAGCTTCTTATTTTCTAAAACATCTCAACCGAATGCCATTTGCTTTCCTCTTGTAGAGCTCTCCCTTCAAACTATATTATTTATTATTAAAGTTGGCTGTGGTTAAACTGGTCTGGTTTACTATTCTACACCTTTAATTTCTTTGCTGATATAAGTACAATTACTATCTTTTATACTGATTATTCTTTCCTTGCCTACTTGCACTCTAGAATGTTCCACCTTCAATTATCCCTCGAATCATATCCGGTTAAGAATTGTCCCGATCTCGACAATGTCGGCATTCTCAGTTTCCTTGACCGTCTCTAAGTTGTACTTAGTCTCTTCTTGAGTTATCATATACATTATCATCAACGGTGCGTTGCGAAAAGAACATATGGGTCACTATCATCCATTTTTCTCCTCTTACTTACACGATAAAATTCCAGTCTTATCCCAATTCTGAAAAGCTTACTATTCCGTAGTACCATTGAAAATTTATCTTATCATTATACAGATATGTTATTGATTGTCTGGTATCAATTCTATTATCGTCCTATCTATAGGACAAATAAATCGGCGATGCTGTTCCAGGCTCGCGGCCTGGTTGGGATTACGGAGTAGCCCACTAGGGACTACACCGGAGAAATAAATAATGGAGTCGCCACTCAGTGTGAATCGGGAGAATGATTTAAGGCCGCACTGGCCCCTTGCAAGGGAAGACCTCAAACCGTTGGGTTCGGAATGGTCCCTTACTTATGCCACTTGTAATGAAATGATTTATGCAATAATTTAATCGAATCTACGCAACATATGTTTCCAATAGTATTCTACTTATAAGTTCACATACAGGAAAATAAACCCCATATCTAAGTCTGTATATAACCTATATCTAAGTTTGCATGTATAAAAGTAAACTGGAATAACGGCAGACATATAACTTCATAAACACATTAAATCGATAAATATGGCAATACAAGTAAAACATAAATATAGGAGAGACATAATTAGGTTTCTAGTGAGAAAGAAACAATCACGGAAGAAATCATGTATGAGAATATAATGGAAGAAACAAGCATGCATGAAATGGGATGTAACATGTGAAAGCTCATTCATGGAGCGTTTGATAATACGTTCGAACGGAGAGGGGCCGAGAGCATGTGTTCGAGGTGCGTTCGTTAACGCGTTCAAACGGGATAAGACCTGATGCATGATAAAGCAGAAAATATGCGCGTTCGACTAGCGTTCGTAAATGTTTCGAACGGTAAACAGAACGCAAGCGTTCGAGTAGCGTTTGATAATGCATTCGAACGATACATAATGTTTGCGTTTGTATAACGTTTGATAACGCGTTCGAACGGTATAAGACCTGATGCATGATACAAAAAAATGTATGCGCATTCGAGTAGCATTCTAAGACGTGTTCGAACGGAAATGAGACAGAATGCATACGTTCGTGTCGCATCTGTAAACGCTTTCGAACGGAATGAGGTATGATGCATACATTCATGTAGCATTTGGAAACGCGTTCGAACAAGATTGCCAAAATAGCATCTGAAATGACACAAACACGTATATGGATAAACAAATACAGGATGTAGGACCTCATATGCCCGATTGAACATATTTCACATTCAATCGAGTGTACTTCATCCAGCGCGGCAAAACGTGGTGGTAAAGGAAGCCTTTAGGCATTTCCCTCGAATAGAGTGTTGGTTTCTGTTACCAATCCCCAAGATCAACAAGAGCAAACAAAATATATATAAATGAATGAACAATATTGAAGTATGGCGGAATCATACTCACAAAAATCGGAATGCGGATGCGTTGATGAAATGAAAACTTCTCCTTTGTGCAGTGATGAATTCGGCCAAGCTTTGTTCGAACGGAAAGTGCAGCTCTAAGCTTTGTTTGATCCTCCCAAGCTCAAGGATTAGTTTCCCATATCACCTATGTATGATCCCTTGAAGGTGCTAGCCTTTGTTGTGATTTTGAATGCACAACTTCTTAAAATCTTGCCACAAAAATGAAGAAATGGAGAGCCCAAAACTGCATGTAGTTTCGGCAATGTGAGAGAGAGGAGAGTTGAATGATTTTTGTTACAAAAAATCAATTTATATTTATGCCATAATATTTATTAAATTAATAATAAACTTATGACACAAATCATGCAATGGCTTAGAGTGTCAAACACTCAATTTCCATGCAAAACAATTGAGTGCATTGTACACTATCTCCATGCAATGCATTAGAGTTAAATAATGCATAATATGACATGTGTCATGTAGGCCCCACACGTTTCCAAATGAAAGTGGGCCCACTTGCACTTACGCGTTCGGGTTCGATATTTCCGAAATACCGAACTTACGTCGCGACGTTAATTAAATCGAATTTAAATAAATAATTGCGCCTAGCGAAATTATTATTTACGTCGCTAACGAATTAATTCTAAATTAACTCGTTTGCCCGAATTAAAATCTAATTTTAATTTCGCGTCGAAATCGAATTTTGATTATTATATCGAATATAATAATTTTACGATTAATTCCAAATTAATCGTTCTCTCTCTATGTATATTACTTTATCCAAGATAAAGTCTCTCCGTAATTAATCCAAGATTAATCGAGTTTGAATCATACGTCATTGGTGAATCTTCGGGAAGCGACCCAAGAGATCTCCGGATATGTTGGCAGTAAATACGGTCGTCGGATTATCCGAACACGTACGTACCTCTTACTACGTTTTTACCGATTCACAAGACAAGGTTGGCTTCTAGCAAAGCGCCATGCCTACCCAATTCTCCAGAAATATTCTTATAGGAATATAAGATCTATATCAAGCGTAATATACCGTAGTATTGCGTATATCGAACCAGTATCGGATGATCACATGTTAGGCCTGGGGCTGGAAATGTGTCTGCCCCGTACGAAACATATATCGGACATCAAGTAACTAGTCTCTTTAAATCGGACAATCCTGACCTGGTCATATTGTCCCGACGGTTGCAACCTTTTATAGAGTACTAGTTCTGTGTCCTGCGTGATCATCACCTCCATATGTCTGAAGTGATACTTCCATCTCGACATCACATCCAGTACACTACGATTCTCGATAAACCCAGAAGAGGTGTACACAGAACCGGTTAAGGTCCCCAACCACCAAAACCAAAGTTTACCGATTGTCGCAAGTACTAGCGATGTAAGTCTCAGGTTAAGACCATATACACCTACCCTGATGCGGCCTCCCATAGACACGCAGACATACTACCAATGGGATTCCGCGGGGTCTATCCAGAGCGAAGCTGTTTTCCGTACCATCGGTAAAACACAACCTCCTATCGCACTTGCATAAGTATCCAATACTTAAATATATGAGAACTATGTCGTTGTGCCCTCACAACGTGCACAAGCGCAATACTAGTCTATTCCGCATTATCGATGTCCGATCTCGATAATACTCCGACTAGGGATATTTAATGATTAAACCTTTATGGATTGATACTGTCTCATATCATCTCAATCCGGTATTAATCATATGGACTTTCGCCATTTATATATCAAAGTAAATAATATTACAAAACGGCAAAAGGCAATTTCATTATCACATAGTTAATTTTGTACAATAATACAATATCATTTACAAACAGTGACGCTATGGGACATAATGTCTAACAATCTCCCACTTGGCCTATAGCCAGTCACTCAAGCATCTAATACCCGAACTATGTATGTGTCATTCAAAAACTTGCTGAAGAACAGCCTTCGTCAGCGGATCTGCAATGTTGTCATCTGATGTGACCTTCTCGACCTTTACATCGCCACGATGTATAATCTCCCGAATCAGATGGTAACGTCGACGAACATGCTTGGACCGTTGATGAGACCTTGGTTCCTTAGCCTGTGCTATAGCCCCGTTATTGTCACAATACAATGGAACGGGCTCAGCTGCTAACGGAACTACTCTTAATCCGATTAGGAACTTTCGGATCCAAACTGCCTCCTTTGCTGCTTCAGATGCAGTGATGTACTCCGCTTCTGTTGTTGAATCGGCAACAGTATCTTGCTTGGAAGATTTCCAGCTCACTGCTCCGTTATTCAAACAAAAAATGTACCCGGATTGCGACTTGTAGTCATCCTTGTCGGTTTGGAATCTTGCATCGGTATACCTAGATACCGCAAGTTCTCCACCTCCATAAATTAAGAAAGCATCCTTAGTTCGTTTAAGATACTTAAGGATATTCTTAACTGCTATCCAGTGACCTTCACCTGGATCGGCCTGATAGCGACTGTACATGCTCAAAGCATATGAGACATCAGGTCGTGTACATATCATGGCATACATGATCGATCCGACTGCCGAGGCGAACGGTATCCGACTCATGTTGTCTCTCTCTTCCTGAGTCTTAGGACACATGTCCTTAGACAGAGAGGTACCACGTACCATTGGAACCAATCCCCTCTTGGATTGTTCCATGTTGAATCGCTTCAACACCTTATCAATGTATGTACTATGGGAGAGTCCAAGCAGCTTTCTAGATCTATCCCGGTAGATCTTTATTCCAAGAATAAAAGATGCTTCTCCCAGATCTTTCATGGAGAATTTTAATGAAAGCCAAGCTTTCACCGACGTTAGCATGGGAATGTCATTGCCTATAAGCAATACGTCATCGACATAAAGGACAATAAAAGTAAGTGCTCTCCCACTAACCTTCTTGTATACACAAGGGTCATCTGCGTTTTGCATGAAATCATATTCTTTTATGATCTCATCAAAACGCTGATTCCATGACCGTGATGCTTGCTTCAATCCATAAATGGATCGATTTAACTTACAAACCTTGTTTGCAAGTCTAGGTACGATAAAACCATCAGGCTGTTGCATATAAACATCCTCCAAAAGGTTTCCGTTAAGGAAAGCGGTTTTAACGTCCATCTGCCATATCTCGTAATCGAAATATGCAGCTATTGCAAGCATTATCCGAATGGATTTAATCATGGCAACGGGTGAGAAGGTTTCGTCATAATCAATACCATATTGTTGACGATACCCCTTCGCTACAAGCCTAGCTTTGTACGTTTGTACGTTGCCATCCATGTCGGTCTTCTTCTTGAAGATCCATCTGCATCCAATAGGCTTTACGCCTTCTGGTGCATCAACCAGTGTCCAAACTTGGTTGGCGTACATGGAATCCATCTCGGACTTCATGGCTTCTTGCCATAAAGCGGAATCGATATTTTGTATCGCTTCCTCATACGTAGCCGGCTCATTATCCTCAATAAGATTAATATCTACATGAGGTGAGATCAGGAACCCATACCTCTCAGGTACTGTTCCGACTCTCTCCGACCTACGCGGTCCTTGTGTATGTGAAGTTTGTGGTACAGACTCATCCCGGACGGTCTGTTCTTGTTCCGTCGTTGATTCATTGCCAGGAACAGTATCACTACGATCTTCATCGAGTTCTACTTTCCTCCCACTTACCACTGCATTTATAAAATCCTTCTCAAGGAAAAATGCTTGTAGAGCAACAAATACTTTGTTCTCTTGTGGGTGATAGAAGTAATATCCTTTGGTTTCCCTAGGATATCCTACGAAAAGGCATTTATCAGATTTGGGTTCAAGTTTGGTACCTTCCAAACGTTTAACATATGCCCAGCATCCCCAAATCTTCAGGAAAGAGAAACCTGGTTTCCTTCCTGTCCATATCTCATATGGAGTCTGTTCAACAGACTTCGACGGTACCTTATTCAAAATAAGTATAGCACTGTTTAATGCGTATCCCCAGAAGGATATTGGTAGCTCAGTGCAACTCATCATTGACCTTACCATGTCCAACAAGGTGCGGTTTCTCCATTCGGACACACCGTTTAATTGCGGTGTTCCAGGAGGAGTCCACTATGAAAGAATACCATATTCTTTCAAGTAATCTTGAAACTCATAACTTAAGTATTCGCCACCACGGTCTGACCGTAATGTCTTAATACTATTCCCTGTTTGTTTCTCCACTTCGTGTCGAAACTCTTTGAATTTCTCAAAAGTTTCCGACTTGTGTCTCATAAGATACACATAACCGTAACAAGATGCATCATCTATGAAGGTTACGAAGTAGTGAAATCCACCTATAGCCTGGCTAGACATGGGTCCGCATACGTCAGTATGAACGAGAGCCAACAGTTCTGTGGCACGTTCACCTTTACCGCTAAAAGTTGATTTAGGCATTTTGCCTAAAAGACAAGATTCGCAGACGTCATATGAATTGGGATCAAATTCGTCCAAGTACCCACTCTTCGAAAGTGTGGATATGCGAGTCTTGTTGATGTGTCCTAGACGACAATGCCACATATAAGCTTCATCTTTTAGATTACTCCTTTTGAGCCTTTTGTTTGTCATTTTAGGAGATGCATTTATATTCAAAATATAAAGACCGTTATTTGCAACAGCTGTGCAAATTTCTGCATCATTTTTATATAAATAACACCCAGTGTTTCTAAATACAAAAGTGTAACCCTGCTGGGTTAACAAGGATACAGATATAATATTCCTAGTTAAACTAGGTACAAAATAACAGTTCAAAATTTTAAGTACATGCCCTGAGGGCAGTTCTAAAACAAAAGTCCCTACGGCCAAAACAGCAACTGGTGTTCCGTTTCCGACCCGTAGATCCATCTCCCCCGATGCCAGCACCCTGCTATCCTGCAGATCCTGCACATCAGTACAAATATGAGCACCACAACCAGAATCAAAAATCTAATTTTTAAAACTAGAAGTATTCATATTTATCTCAATAACAAACATACCAGAGGCGATAGCCTTGCCAGCCTTGATATCCTCCCTCTGCCCTTTGCCCATTCGGCAGTCACGTTTCCAGTGACCCCTCTTGCCACAGTTGAGGCAGATGTCGCGAGATTTGTCCTTTGGCTTCCTAGAAGCCACTGTCAACTTGCCCTTGCCCTTGTTCTTGAACTTCTTCTTCCTCGCACCTCCAATTGCCTTGGGCCCAGCCCTTGGCGCATGAGAGGTCGATGCATAATGTGCCTCGCGCTTGCTCCCCTTTAGGAGTTCCTTTTCGGACTCCTTCAGCACGGACAACAACTCTCCAAGAGTGTCGTCAGTGTCCATCAACTTATAGTTGATGATGATTTGTTTCCAAGTATCGGGTAGCGATTGTAATAGCATATCAATCATCAACTCTGCCTCCAAGACAATGCCCATCTTGGCTAACTCATCTATGTCAGCGATCATTTGAGTCCCGTGGGCCTCAACTGATGCGCCGTCTGTCATCCGGGAGCGGAAGAGTTTCCTTACTAGCTCATACCTCTCCATCCGTTTGTTGGTGCGGTGGAGATCACACAATCTTGCCATCATGTTATAGGGATCCAAGTCCCTGTTCTGGCGTCTGAAATGCTGGGTCATTGCAGCTAGCATAACTGACTGAGCTTGGTCACAATCGTCACTATGAGTTTTCCATAACTCTAGCTCCAGTGGCTCAGTGGGTTTAGGCGGGAGAGGTCTCTGAATAGTATACAGCACCCTCTCAGCCCCAAGCACTATCTTGAGGTTCATTTCCCAGTCGATAAAGTTTGTCCCTTTGAAGACATTATCGCCCATGATTATGTCGCGGACATTACCCTTGCCAGTCATCTTGACAACTATAGTCCAACTATAAAGTCAACGATGTTATGGGTACAGTCAAACTGTTACAAGCAAAATAACATTTACAAACAGTGACGCTATGGGACATAATATCTAACATAGAGGACCTTTAATCCACCCTAGTTAGCCCATGCGCACTAGAATGCAATGCATGCGTAAATAAAGCAATGATATGCAAAGGGTAAATGACATAATAAAAGGCGCGGCAAAACATCGTGGTAAAGGTAGCCTTCAGGAATTTCCATCGAATATAGGACCTTTAATCCACCCTAGTTAGACCATGCATATTACATTACAATGCATACAAATGAATGAGACAATAATGTGGAACTCCGTATATCTGATTAAACATATCTCACATTCAATCAAACATACTTCGTCCGACGTGACACATTATGCAGTGTGTAACAACAAAAATCCTATCAAAGTTATGCAATGCATTTTTACTTACCTGGCTCGCCAGCTGCCAATTGACTTACCTGTTGCTTTGAACTGAGTTGATTTGGTTGTGCCATACTCGGCATGCTAAACCCCATACCCCAGGCGTCGCTGTAATATCTCCATACCCGGAGTGCCATACCCGGCATGCTAAACCTCATACCCGAGGCGTCACTGTAATATCTCCATACCCAAAGTGCCATACCCGGCATACTAAACCCCATACCCGAGGCGTCGCTGTAATATCTCCATACCCAGAGTACCATACCAGGCATGCTAAACCCCATACTCGAGGCATCATTGTAATGTCTCCATACCTGCAGTGTCGTACCCAGCAAAACTAATACTGATGCTGATGTGGACCTCGCCCCAATGACTCATCCCCAAAAATGATATTGTATTGATGTGGGCCTCACCCCTAGAGATCCATTTCTGAAAACTGTTGATACTGCTTTGTTGCTTTCAGCTTGCTTGTATTTTGCCATTTTTCCTTCTTTGAAACCTATGAATACAAAACAAACACAAAAAAAGAATGCAAAATACGTTACGTGTATGTATGCATGCAGGAATGAGTTTCTATCTCGTTGGGTTAGGTCTTCCACCGATTCCCCTGCTGACTGCTTGCTCTACTATTCCTCAGGCAAAATACTGGTTCAATCTGTCTACGTTGATCGGCTCGGTGAACTCATTCCCTTCCAAGTCTGACAGTCTCACTGCCCCATTTCCCATTACTTTCTGGACTATGTAGGGTCGTTCCCAATTGGGTCTCAACTTTCCCCTCGGGTATATCGTGGATGGCTTTGACTGCTTAAGTACCAGATCACCCTTTCTGATCTTAGTAGGACGCACTTTTTTGTTGAATGCTCGGGCTAGTCTCTTCTGATATATTTGCATGTGATGTAAAGACTTCATTCTTTTCTAATCCAGCAGTACTAACTGCTCAAATCTCTATGAGGCCCATTCCTGTTCAGGAAACTCAGCTTCTGATAGAACCCTCATAGACTGTATCTCAACTTCCACGGGTAGTACTCCTTCTATTCCATAGACCAAAGTGTAAGGCGTGGCTCATGTTGTTGTTCTCACTGATGTTTTGTACCCCCACAGGGCGTATGGCAACTTATCAGCCCAATCTTTACAGTTTTCTGTCATCTTGGCTAATATCTTCTTTACTGTCTTATTGGCTACCTCAACTGCCCCATTTGCCTGCGGTATATAAGGTGACGACTTGTGATGTCCTATCCCATATCTCTGTAGCAATGCATTCGTTTCCCCTTGAAACTAAACTCTGTTATCTGTCACTACATGATGCGACATCCCATATTGACATATCATGTTCCGAGCTATGAACTTCGCCATCTGCTTTGCTGTGACGTTACGAAATGACTCGGCTTCCACCCATTTCGAAAAGTAGTCTGCTGCCACTACTATGAAATGATGTCCATTTGATGCATTCGGTCGAATCTCTCCGATCATGTCAATTCCCCATGCTGAAAAAGGCTATGGCTCTGATAGCCCGTGTAACTCTGTGTGAGGCAGATGGTTCATATATCCATGTGCTTGACAATTATGACAATATTTTACCAGCTTTGCACAGTCTGTCTCCATGGTCAACAATAGAAACCTTGTCTTACCATCTTGCGAGATAAATTTAACGCATTCATGTGCGGTCCACATACCCCGGCATGTATTTCTTCCATTGCCTTCTGAGCTTCTTATTTTCTAAAACATCTCAACTGAATGTCATTTGCTTGCCTCTTGTAGAGCTCTCCCTTCAAACTATAATATTTATTATTAAAGTTGGCTGTGGTTAAACTGGTCTGGTTTACTATTCTACACATTTAATTTCTTTGCTGATATAAGTACGATTACTGTCTTTTTTATTGACTATTCTTTCCTTGCCTACTTGCACTCTAGAATGTTCCACCTTCAATTATCCCTCGAATCATATCCTGTTAAGAATTGTGCCGATCTCAACAATGTCGGCATTCTTAGTTTCCTTGACCGTCTCTAAGTTGTACTTAGTCTCTTCTTGAGTTATCCTATACATTATCATCAACGGTACATTGCAAAAAAAACATATGGGTCACTATCATCCATCTTTCTTCTCTTCCTTACACGATAAAATTCCAGTCTTATCCCAATTCTGAAAAGCTTACTATTCCGTAGTACCATTGAAAATTTATCTTATCATTATACAGATCTGTTATTGTTTGTCTGGTATCAATTCTATTATCGTGATATCTATATGATAAATAAATCAGCGATGCTGTTCCAAGATCGCGGCCTAGTTGGGATTACGGAGTAGTCCACGAGGGACTACACCGGAGAAATAAAAAATGGAGTCGCCACTCAGTGTGAACTGGGAGAATGATTTAAGGCCGCACTTCCCCCTCGCAAGGGAAGACCTCAAACCGTTGGGTTCGGAATGGTCCCTTACTTATGCCACTTGTAATGAAATGATTTATGCAATAATTTAATCGAATCTACGCAACATATGTTTCCAAGAATATTCTACTTATAAGTTCACATGCATGAAAATAAAGTCCATATCTAAGTCTGTATATAACCTATATCTAAGTTTGCATGCATAAAAGTAAACTGGAATAACGGCGGACATATAACTTCATAAACACATTAAATCGATAAATATGGCAATACAAGTAAAACATAAATATAGGAGAGACATAATTAGGTTTCTAGTGCGAAAGAAATATTCACGGAAGTAATCATGTATGAGAATATAATGGAAGAAACAAGCATGCATGAAATGGGATGTAACAGGTCAAAGCTCGTTCGTGGAGCATTTGATAACGCGTTCGAACGGAGAAGTGCTGAGAGCATGTGTTCGAGGTGCGTTCGTTAACGCGTTCGAATGGGATAAGACCCGATGCATGATAAAGCAGAAAATATGCGTGTTCGAGTAGCGTTCGTAAATGTTTCGAACGGTAAACAGAACACAAGCATTGGAGTAGCGTTTGATAATGCGTTCGAATGATAAACAGATTGTCCGCGTTCGTATAACGTTTGATAACACGTTTGAACGGTATAAGACCTGATGCATGATATAATAAAACGTATGCGCATTCGAGAAGCGTTCTAGGACGCGTTCGAACGGAAATGAGAGAGAATGCATACGTTCATGTAGCATCTGTAAACGCTTTCGAATGGAATGAGGTAGGATGCATACGTTCGTGTAGCGTTTGGAAACGCGTTCGAACAAGATTGCCAAAATGGCATCTGAAATGACACAAACACATATATGGATAAACAAATACACGATGTAGGACCTCGTATGCCCGATACCTGAGGCGTCGCTGTAATATCTCCATACCTGGAGTACCATACCCGGCATGCTAAACCCCATACTCGATGCGTCACTGTAATGTCTCCATACTCGGAGTGTCGTACCCGGCAAAACTGATACTGATGCTGATGTGGACCTCGCCTCTAGGACGTATCCCCAAAACTGATATTGTTGCTGATGTGGGCCTAACACCTAGAGATCCATTTCTGAAAACTGTTGATATTACTTTCTTGCTTTCAGCTTGCTTGTATTTTACCTATTTTCCTTCTTTGAAACCTGTGAATACAAAACAAACACAAAAAAGGAATGAAAAATACGTTACGTGTATGTATGCATGCAGGAATGAGTTTCCTATCTCGTTGGGTTAGGTCTTCCACCGATTCCCCTGGTGACTGCTTTGTCTACTATTCCTCAGGCAAAATACTACTTCAATCTGTCTACGTTGATCGGCTCGGTGAACTCGTTCCCTTCCAAGTCTGACAGTCTCACTGCACCATTTCCCATTACTTTATGGACTATGTAGGGTCATTCCCAGTTGGGTCTGAACTTTCCCCTCGGATCTGTCGTCGATGGCTTTGACTGCTTAAGTACCAGATCACCCTTTCTAATCTTAGTAGGACGAACCTAATTTAATCAAATCACAATTTCTTCGAATTGATCCAATCAATTATTAATTCAATAACATTTAAGCATACTTAATCAATCAATTTAATCAAATCATGCTTCAATTGATTTTACCCAATTTGTCATGCCCAAAATTTGGGGAAAATTGAATCCAATCCAATTTCATGAAATTGATCATGCACAACTTCAATTAATCAACATACAAGCATACTTAATCATCCAATTTAACCAAATCATGCTTCAATTGATTATCCCCAATTTTAACCCTAAAAGTTTCATGCTTGATAATAGCTCAAGATACCATTGTTGGTTTCTAATATAGGTCCCAAGAATCATCCAAATCAAGCATAAAATCGCATGAATACATCAAGGAATAATGGCGGAAACATATACTCACAATGATTGGTTTGAGATGCAAAGAACACAAGTCTTTTTCTACCTCCATCAAGCTCGGTTTTGGCCATCTTGAACTGCAGTGGAGTGCACGGTGGGGCTGTTTTGGTGCTCCAAAAATCGGCCATGAAAGACTCCATTGAAGCTCAAAGCTTCAAGGTTCAAAAGGAATTCCAAGCTCATAAATTCGTTTCCCAATCACCATAATATAACCCATGTGTGTGCTAGCACTCTTTCTTATTCTTTGTCTTTGATCAAACCAAAAGAATGAAGAAAATATGGCTCAAAGCCGTGAGAGAAGAAGAAGAAATTTTGGCTCCAAAGTTTATCAAAACCGTGAGCCTTTCCTTATGAGAGAGAGAACCGAATTTGCAAAGCTAAGGAGAGAGAAGGTAATGTTCCATTTTTATATTTTTATATTTATTTTATTTTCCAAAAATAAAATCAAATACAAAAGCAAAAATGCTTTTTCAATCACTTCACTTTTACTTTAAGTCACATCACTTTAATAAAGTGACATGTTGTCAAGTCACATCACTCAAAGTGACAATTGATTTGACGCATGATGTGACTAACGATTTGACGCTTGATGTGACTTGCGTGCCGCGCTCGAATTTGAAATACGAATGTGCTTGCAATCACTCTCGGGCTCGGGTTTGCTAATTCCAAATTAACGAATTTTCCGTCGCGTCGTAATTAAATGATTACGCCTAGCGAATTCACTATTCACGTCGCTAATGAATTAATTCTAAATTAATTCGTTCGCCCGAATTAAAATCCAATTTCAATTCCGCGTAAAAATCTAATTTCGATTAATATATCGAATATATTAATTTACCGATTAATTCCAAATTAATCGTTCTCTCTCTTCTAATTTATCCCAGATTAATTTTCTCTCTCTAGAAATTAATCTTCTCTCTTTACTAATTAATCCCAGATTAATCATAGTGCGAGTCATACATCATCGGTGAATCTTTGGGAAGCGACCCATGAGATCTCCGGATATGTTGGCAGTAAATACGGTCATCGGACTATCCGAACACGTAAGTACCTCGTACTACGTTTATACCGATTTACAAGACAAGGTTGGCTTCTAGCAAAGCGCCATGCCTACCCAATTCTCCAGAAATATTCTTACAGGAATATATAGATCTGTATCAAGCGTAGTATACTGTAGTATTGTGTATATCAGCCCAGTACTGGATAAGTGTCTACCCCGTCCGAAGCACATGTCGGATGTCTGGTATCTAGTCTCTATAATCGGATATACATGACCTTGTCATAATATCCCGATGGCCGGTCAGCACTTAAGAGCACTAATACCGTATCCTGCGTGACATCATCTCCACTATGACTGGAGTGATACTTTCGTCTTGACATCACACCCAATACACTACGACTCTCTGATAAACCCAGAAGTGGTGTACTCAGAACCTGTTAAAGCCCTGTACCACCAAGACCAAAGTCTACCGATTCTCGCAAGTATTAGCGATGCAAGTCTCAGGTTAAGACCATACACACCTACCTTGATGTCGGACTCCCAAAGACACATAGTCATAATACCAATGGGATTCCGAGGGGTCTATCCAGAGCGAAGTTGTTTCCCGTACCATCGGTGAAACACAACCTCCTACTGCACTTGCATAAGTATCTTATACTTAAATATATGAGAACTATGCCATTGTGCCCTCACAACGCGCACAAGTGCAATACTAGCCTATTCCGCATTATCGATGTCCTGTCTCGATAATACTACGACTAGGGATATTTAATGATTAATCCTTTGTGGACTGGTACTGTCTCATATCATTCTCAATCCAGGAACTAATCATATGGACCTCTCTTCATTTATACATCTAAGGTGATCTAATCACAAATGATGAGAGTACAATCTCCTTTGTCACATAGATAATTTGTACAACAACACCGTGATCTGTAAAAATAGTGACGCTATGGGTTATAATTGTCCAACAATCTCCCACTTGGCCTATAGCCAGTCACTCGAGTGTCTAACACCCGAACTATGTACGGTTGGCTCAAACTGCTGAGAAAAGCTTTCGTCAGCGGATTTGCATGATTATCATCTTGATGCGATTTATCGATCATCACATCGCCACGATGTATGATCCGAATGAATCAGATGAATATCTAAGTATGTATCTGGATCATTGATGAGACCATTAATTCTTTAGCTTTTGCTGACGCCTAGCTCAGCTGCTAACAGAACTATATCTAATCTAATTAGATTTCTATTGACCCAAATAACTTCTATTGTTGCTTCAGCTGCAACAACAACCCGCATTTGTTGTTTATTCGCTAACAGTATCTTGCTTGGAAGATTTCCAGCTCACTGTACCGTTATTCAAACTGTATAGTACCGCTTGCGACTTTTAGTCGTCTTTATCGGTTATATGAAACTTGCTACAGTGACCCTAGTCACTTTAAGTTCTCCTTCTCCATAGAATAAGACAACATCCTTAGTTCTCTAAGATACTAACGGATGTTCTTAACATTAATCCAGTGACTATCACTCGGATTGGCCTGTTTGTGAATCCATATGCTCAAAGCGTATGATACACCAGGTCTTGTACATTTTTCAATGTACGGTTTCTAGGAGAGTATTTCGAAAGCCAAGCTTTCGCCGATATTTATTTTATGGGAGTATCATTTCCAAGAAATGACGTATTATCATTATTTTATAGGACAGCCACTGTCAGTGCGCTCCCACTAACCTCCTCATATACACAAGAATTATTTTCGTTTTGAATTAAATCATACACCATTATGATTATATCAAAACGATAATTCTAAGAACCTAATGCTTGTTATAATCCAATCATGGATCGAATAACTTGCATTATCCAAATGGATTTACCGTGGCAACAGGTAAAAGGTTGAATCGTAATCAACACAATGTTGATAACGATACCTTTCCGTTAAAAGCCTAGCTTTATACGCTAGTATGTTGCCATCCATGTATGTCTTCCTAGAAGACTTTTAAGTACCATTAGGCACAATGCCTTGTGGTATACATCAACTAGTATCCAAACTGGTTGATATACATGGAATCCATTTCGGATTTATGGCACTTTGCCATAATTAGGGAGTTGATATCTTCTATCACTTCCTCATACGTAGTCAGTTGGTATTCCTCAATAAGATTCACATCTTTATGAGGTTAGATCAGAAACCCATACCCTAGGTTGTTTTATGACTCTGTCCGACCTACGCGGTTCTTGTGTATTCGAAGATTAATGGCAATAGTCTCATCCTGGGTGAACTATTCATGTTCCATTAAGATTCAGTGCCTTGAACAGTATTACTCCGATTTCCATCGAGTTATACTATCCTCCCACTTACCACTGCATATCGGTATTCCTCTCCGGAAAACCGTATGGTGAGTAACAATCTAATTGTTCTATTGTGAGATGTATAAGTACAATACTTATGGTATCCCTAGGATAACCTACATTTGGCACTTATCCTATTTGGGTTTTAGTTTGGTATCATCCAAACATATGCCTAGCATACCCAAATTATCAGGAATGAGAAACCCGGTTTCTTTCCGTTAATATTTAATATGATATCTGTCAAACAGATTATTATGGAACCTTATTCAAAATAAGTTCTTGCACTGTTTAAAGCTTATCCGTTGAAGGAAATGGTAGCTCAGAGCGACTCGTGATTAACCTTATCATGTCTAACAAAATTTGTTTACCCGTTTGGACACACCGTCAAACTGACGTATTCCGGGAGGAGTCCTAATTTGAAAGAATACTATACTCTTTCATATATACAAGAAACTTATTGCTTAAGTATTTTCCATTACAGTCTTACCATGACCGTTTAATACTTTAGCCGATCTATTTGTCTATTTCGTGTCGAAACTCTAAAAGTTTCCGATTTGTGTTTCAAAAGAAACACATAACCATACGCGATGCCACATCCGTACAGGTCACGAAATATTCATATCCATATCTAGCCTAGCTAGACATGGGCCCACTTGCTTCACTATGAATTAGGGCTAACAGATCGGTGGCATTTACACTTTTACCAAGTAAATAGTGTTTAGGCACTTTGCCCAAATAGACTAGATTCGTAGACTTTATTTGAATGGAATCAAATCAGTCCTGGTATCCGCTCTCTTCAAAAGTGCGGATATACGATTCTTGTTTATCAGTGTCCCTGACAACTATGCCACAATTAAGTTTCTTAACTAATCAAATCAGTTTGAGCTATTTATTTGTCATGTTATATATTTGAGATATTATTTATATTCAAAATATAAATCCTTTTATTCACATCTAATGTGTTTATCTCAATATCATCTTTATATAATGAAACACTTTAGTGTTCTAGAATATAAAGGTACACCCGCAGCGGGTTATACGCGATATAGAGATAATGTTTCTAGTCAAACTAACTATATTATAACAGTTTCTAAATTTAAGTACTAACCCGAAGGTAGTTCCTAAATTCAGATATCTACGGTTAAAACAGCGACTTTCGTCCCGTTTTCAATTCGCAGATAAATCTCAATTGAAGTCAGTATCCTGTTCAAAATAGATTCTGAACATCAATATATATATTTTATGTACCACACTAAGTATCTAAAATCCAATTTTAATACTTGCTGTGAACATAATTATGACAAATATAATGATTAAGCACTTAAGTTATCATTACATGATCTTCCAAAGATTATGCTCTACTATTTGCTTAACTCCAGGCTTAGGCATAATACGTTATTTTATCAAATAAAATAAGTTATTATTTTTCCAGGACCATCCTGAATTTATTCCCAATTTGAAAATTAAAATCGTTTAAATACATTTTCACCCAGGATTATGTCTTAAACACTAATCTTTCATTTTTATATCTTGATTCTAATAGTCCAACTATTTAATCAACGATTTGTGGTACTATTTATTATAATGATTATAATAGTCCAACTATATAATCAAATATAATCTAAATTAATTAACCTCAATTACATTGATAACTATAATCCAATTATAAAATCAACTGTAAACTGAAATTAATTAATTCAAATATATTGATTAATATAATCCAATTATATATAATCAAATATATAATACAGTCCAACTGTTTACAAAAACAACAATTTAAATATTAGTCCAACTAACATTTAATCTAACGACGAAAAATTTGAATGAGGTGTATGGCGAGTAATTGAACGAGTATTGCAAATTCAATTCTTGCCTCCCACTATTTTTCGGCGAGCCCTCTAACCCTCTGTCGAGTACTCGGGAAAACCGTGTTTTCCTAGTGGGCTAGGATCCCGTTAAATATCACACAATCTTGACTTTGGCCAACAAATTGTATGATTATAATTAACTAGGTAGATCTCGAAGATCAATTGGATCTCATCCAATTCCTAGATCCAGTAGGCGGATATCCAAATCCTAAACATATATCTTATATATGCCAATACATCCCAATGTATTACCTAACTTTTCCTCTGAATCAATAGCCTTTGGCTTTGGCACAACAAACCTAGTGATCCCAGTCAAGCGCGACCCTTGACCATGGAAAGCTTCGTAATCAATGTCGATGGACAAGAGTGGTATTGATTGACTTGTGTTGATTTTTTCTAAGGTCCCAAGATCAAATCAAGACATGAAATAATGCATGAATACATCAACGAAGGTAGCGGAATACTCACATTGATCGGTTATGTCGATTTGAAGACGAATCAAGGCCAAAAACGTACTGCCTTCACGCCAAACTGCAACAGTCCACTGTCCTTGCAACAGAATTTCGGGTCTCAAAACGAAGCTCCAAACTCCATCGGATGAGTCCCGCCTCATGGTCGAACCTCCCTACCACCTTCGCAAGACTTGTAGTGTGCTAGCACTTGATTTCTCACCATGAGAAACCACTTTTGGCTTCCTTTGTTCACGCCATTTCTGGTTCCAAACCAGTGAAGATTTTCTTCATTTGCGTGAGAGAAGAGAGAAATGAGAGAGAGAGAAGAAGTTTTGTTGTTAAGTTAAAATGATTTACCAAAAATCAATTTATATTTATGCCATAATTTTATTAAATTAATAATAAAATTATGACACAAAACATGCAATGGCTTAGAGTGTCAAAACACTCAACTCCATGCAATGACATTGAGTGCAATGTACACAATCTACATGCAAAGCATTAGAATGACATGTGTCATGTGGGCCCCACACGTTTCCAAATGAAAGTGGGCCCACGTGCACTCACGCGTTCGGGTTCGATATTTCCGAAATACCGAGCTTACGTCGCGACGTTAATTCAATCGAATTTAAATAAATAATTGCGCCTGGCGAAATTATTATTTACGTCGCTAACGAATTAATTCTAAATTAACTCGTTTGCCCGAATTAAAATCTAATTTAATTCCGCGTCGAAATCTAATTTCATTAATATATCGAATATATTAATTTATCGATCAATTCCAAATTAATCGTTCTCTCTCTTTAGACGACATTTTATCCCGGATAAAAAATATCCGTTATTAATCCTAGATTATTTTCTCTCTCTTCTATTATAATCCCAGATTATTCAAGAGTGCGAGTTGTGCGTCATCGGTGGATTATCGGGAAGCGACCCATGAGATCCCCGGATAATCTGGCAGTAAATACGGTCGTCGGAGTATCCGAATCACGTACGTACCAAGTACTACGTTCTACCGATTTACGAGACAAGGTCGACTCCTAGCAAAGCACCAAGTCTACCCAATTCTCCGGACATATCCATTTAAGAATATTAAGATCTGTATCAAGCGTAGTATACTAATGTATTGTGCATATCGGCCCAGTATCGGATAGTCACGTGCTAGGGCTGGGGCTGGATAAGTGTCTGCCCGTCCGAACACATATCGGATGTCTGGTAACTAGTCTCTATAATCGGATATTCATGACCTGGTCATAATATCACGATTGGATGCGCATCTCTTAAGAGCACTAATACCGTATCCTGCGTGACATCATCTCCACTATGACTGGAGTGATACTTCCGTCTTGACATCACATCCAATACACTACGATTCTCAATATACCCGGCATTGGCGTACACAGAACCGGTTACAGTCCTAGACGACCTCAACTAAAGTATATCGATTGTCGTAAGCATTAGCGATGTAAGTCTCAGGTTAAGACTATACACACCTACCTTGATTTCGGCCTCCCATAGACACATATTCATAATACCAATGGGATTCCGAGGGGTCTATCCAGAGCGAAGCTGTTTCCCGTACCATCGGTGAAACACGACCTCCTATCGCACTTGCACAAGTATCCAATACTTATATATATGAGAACTATGCCGTTGTGCCCTCACAACGCGCACAAGTGCAATACTAGCCTATTCCGCATTATCGATGTCCAGTCTCGATAATACTACGGCTAGGGATATTTAATGATTAATCCTTCGTGGACTGATACTGTCTCATATCATCTCAATCCAGGAACTAATCATAGGGACCTCTCTTCATTTATATATCTATGGTGATCTAATCACAAATGATGAGAGTGCAATTTCCTTATTACATAGTTAATTTGCTACAACAACACAATGATCTGTGCAAATAGTGACGCTATGGGTCATTTTGTCCAACAATCTCCCACTTGGCACATAGCCAGTCACTCGAGTGTCTAACACCCGAACTATGTACAATTCGCTCAAATTGCTGAGGAAAGGTTTTCGTCAGCGGATTTGCTTAATTATCGTCTGACGCGATTTACACGATCATCACATCGCCACGATGTATGATCCGAACGAATCAGATGATATAGAAGTATATATCTGGATCGTTGATGAGACCTTTAATTCTTTAGCCTGTGCTGACGCCTAGCTCAGCTGCTAACAGAATCATATCTAATCTAATTAGATTTATTATCGATCCAAATGGCTTCTATTGCTGCCTCAGCTGCAGCAATAATCCATTTGTTGTTTATTCGGGCAAGCAGTTATCTTGCTCGGAAGATTTCCAGCTCACTGTCCCGTTATTCAAACTTTATAGTACCGCAGTATTTAATTGTTTGGAAACTTGTAGCAGTGATCCCAGTCACTTCAAGTTCTCCTTCTCCATAGTTTAAGACAACATCTTTAGTTCTCTCAGATACTAACAGATGTCTTAATGTTCAATCCAGTGACTATCACTTGGATTGACCCAATTGTGACTCCATATGCTCGAAGCGTATGAGACACCAATACAAGTACATTTTAAATGTACAATTTCCCAGAGAGTGTTAACAACTCCAAATCTATCCCAGTAGATCTTTATTCCTGAATAAAGGTTGTTACTCCCCAGAATTCTACGGAGAATTTCTATTGAAAGAATATCTATGAAAGCCAAGCTTTCACCAATTGCTTTATGGGAATTTAACTGTCAGTGCGCTCTCCCACTAACCTCCTTATATACACAAGAATTATTTCGTTTTGAGTCAAAAATCATACCATTATGATTATTTCAAAACGACAGTTCCAAGAACCTTATGCTTGCATTAATCCAAACATGGATCGAATAACCCGCAAACCTTGTTTGTCGGTTATTCAAAATCGTCAGGATGTTGTAAACATCCTCCAAAAGGTTTCCTTTTCAGGAAAGCGATTTTGATTTGTAACTGACACATTTCATAAATGAAATATACAGTTATCAACAAGCATCTTCAAAATGGATTTACCATGGCAACAGGTTAAAAGGGTTGAACCGTTATTAACACAATGTTGATAACGATACCTTTCCGTCAAAGCCTAGCTTTGTACGTTGGTATGTTGCCTTCCATGTATGTCTTCCTTGAAGACGTTTAATGTACCATAGGCACAATGCCTTGTGGTACAACAACTAGTATCCATAATAATCGTTGTTATACATGGAATCCATTTCGGACTCATGGCACTTTGCCATAACAGGGAGTCGATACCTCGTATCACTTCCTCAAAACGTAGTCGGTGGATATACCTTCATAAGATTGACACCTTATGAGGTTAGATCAGAAACCCATACCCTAGGTTGTTTTCTGACTCTATCCGATATACGAAGTTCTTGTGTATTTGAAGATTAATGGTATAGATTCATCATAGATGAACTATTTGTGTTCCATTAAGGACTTCGTGCTGAACAGTATTACTCCGATTTTCATCGAGTATCACTATCCTCCCACTGACCTGCATATCGGTATTCCTCTCAGGAAAACCGCATGGTGAGCAACAATCACATTGTTCTCATGTGAGGATTTATAAGTACTATACTTATGGTTTCCCTTAGGATAACCTATATTGGCACTTATCCAATTTGGGTCTTAGTTTGGTATCATCCAAACGTTATGCCTGCATACCCAAATTATTAGGAATGAGAAACCTCGTTTCTTTCCTGTTCATATCCTATATGATATCTGTCAAACAGATTTATATGGAACCTTATTCTAAATAAGTTTTGCACTGTTAATACATATCTTTTAGAAGGAAATAGTAGCTCAGAGCGACTCGTGATAAACCTTATCATGTCCAACAAAATTCGGTTTTAGTTCGGACACACCGTCTAACTGACGTGTCTCGGGAGGAGTCCTCATATGAAAGAATACCGTACTCTTTCATATACATATGAAACTTACTGCTTAAGTATTTTCCAATACGGTCTTACCGTGGCGGAATAATACTATAGCCGATCTGTTTTTCTATTTCGTGTCGAAACTCTGAAGTTTCCGATTTGTGTTCTTCAAAAGAAACACATAACCATAACGTGATGCTACATCCGTTAAGGTCACGAAATATTCATGTTCACATCTAGCCTAGCTAGATATGGGCCCACTAATCACCATGAATAGGGCTAACAGATCGGTGGCCTTTTTACTATTACCAAGTAAATAGTATTTTAGGTACTTTACCTAATAAACTAGATTCGCAGACCTTATTTGAATAGTCAAATCAGTCCTAGTACCCACTCTTCAAAAGTGTGGATATACGAGTCTCGTTTAATTGTGTCCCAGACAACAATGCCACAAATAAGTCTCTATTGATCAAATCAATTTGAGCTATTTATTTGTCATTTATATGTTTGAGATTTTATTTATATTCAAAATATAATTATGTATTTACATCTAATGTATTTATCTCAGTATCATCTTTATATAATGAAACACTTTAGTGTTCTAGAATATAAAGGTTTTATCCGCATCGGATTAAACACTGATATAGAGATAATGTCTCTAGTCAAACTAGTTACATTATAACATTTCCTAATTTAAGTACATACCCAAAAGGGTAGTTCCTAAACTTAGGTATCTACGGTCGAAACAGCGACTTTCGTCCCGTTTCCAATTCGCAGAGAAATCTCGGCTTGAAGCCAGTATCCAGCTCACAGCGGATTCTGAACGTCAATACATATATGTATTATGTACCACACTAAGTATTTAAAATCCAATTTTAATACTAGTAGTAAACATAACTTTGACAAATATTTTTAAAGTTAGAGCCTCTCCCTATCTTTAATTCCTTCGTGTCTTCCATATCCAAATGGTAGTCACTTTGGGATATGTCAATTACCTTTTCAATATTTCACAAACCTTTGGCCAAGCCTTGGGTTTCGGAATATCGAAATGATGTGCACCTTGTGCAACTTGCCCAATTGCAAACTTTGACTTTTCTCCACTAGAATAGTCAAATCAATTCTCTAAGAATTATTAATTGCAATTTAATACTTTTAAATCTAAAGATAGATTTATAAGTATATTAATTAAGCACTAAAGTCATCATCACATAAATCTTCCAAAGACTTTATGCTCTACTATTTGCTTAATTATGGGCTTAGTCATAATAAGTTATTTTATCAAATAAATTAACCTATTATTAATTCCCAATTGAAAATTAAATCATTTAAAACATTTAATCCAAGGATTATATATTTTAAATATTCAACTTTTCAATTCTTTTTGATTTCAATAGTCCAACTATTTAATCAATTTAATAAGGTACTATTTATTATAATGATTACAATAATCCAATTATTTAATCAACTATAATTTTAATATTGATTACTATATAATCCTTTATAAAATCAACTATCATTTAATTCAATTATATTGATTACTATAATCCAATTACAAATCAACTATATATTGAATGAGTTTGTATATAGTCCAACTATATATATTTTTTAAAAACAACATAAAATATTAGTCCAACTAATACTTTGATTAATATGACGAGTAAGTAAAATAAATGAGCGTGTTTAGCGAGTATTCGAACGAATGTTGCAAATTCAATACTTGCCTCCCACTATTTTTTCGTCGAGCCTCTAACCCTCTGTCGAGTACTCGGGAAACCGTGTTTCCTAGTGGGCTAGGATCCCGTTAAATATCACACAATCTTGACTTTGGCCAACAAATTGTATGATAATTAACTAGGTAGATCTCGAAGATCAATTGGATCTAATCCAACTCCTAGATCCAGTAGGTGGACATCCAAGTCCTAAACATATATCTTATATATGCCTATAATCCAATATATACCCTAACCTTTTTCCTCTGAATCAACTAGGCCTTGGCTTTGGCACAACAAACCTAGTGATCCCAGTCAAGCGCGGACCCATTGACATGGAAGCTTCGTAATCAATGTCAATGGACAAGAAGTGGTCTTGACTTTGGCCAACAAACCACAACTTGGACACGACACCGATATGGAACAAAGCCTCGTGATTAAAACACATCTTCGAAGGACAAGGGCTTGACTTTGGCCAAAACCCCTGCCAATCTCGGATCTTGAGTAAGAATCACTCAATGGAAGGAAAATAAACGCTTGATATTTAACGAGGGTTTTTCGCGTGCAAATTGGCTACCAATTTAATTATCTTTGTTAAGGTCTCATCATCATACACCCTTAAACATGCATTCTAAATACATAATAAAGCGAGTATGAAAATAAATAATAATGATATGCGGATGGATACTTTAACACATTGATCCTAGATCAAATCTCTCCCTTTCTCACTCAAGCTAGCACTAGTATTACTTCTACCCGTTACACTACACTTCTAAAGAAACCTCATATACATAGAGGGGAATAGGTGAGAAGAGAATACAAAGAGAATAGAGGTGATAAGGCTGGACACGCAGGTCCAATTTAATAAATCGAATTTATTACAACAATTTCTAAAATTGCCCACCCGACTAATATCCATCCGATATACATTATTCATTCAACACAACCACGTATTCACACACATAAGCATGCTATCAATCAATCTAATCAAATTAATTAATCTGATAATTAAGTGATCATCCAATGTTCAAACAACGATTTGATTTTGTTCGAGTCAAACTCGTTTTTGCGAATAAGTACTTAAAGTACGAATTCATGAATTAAATTAAACTACATCATTAAATCTAATTTAACATGTATTTAATACTAATTCACTATTCAATTCCAAATTAAATATTACACTTTTATTAATAAACCTTTTACGATTTAAATTCCAAATTTAATCGTAACGCGTCTCAAAGACCGATTAACGTCCAACGTCAATTCAATTAAAGTCCAATGGGCTTTTGATTGATTTCTTAAGGCGTGGACTTTTGGTCAACTCGGGTCAAACCGATAACCAAAGTCCAATCCGGGATTTACCCCATAAGCCCATAAATCAATCTTGGCCCATTAGGCCCAATTGAACTTTAAAGGTTCATTAGTTGCATTTGGGCTTTATGGTTAAGGTTTTGGGCCCAATTGGATCCAATCCATTTGGCCTAAACCAAACTTGATAAATCAAGCCCAATAGGCCAAATACAACATTTAAATCCAATTTCCAAAATTAGGCCCAAATAATTAAATTCAAAAAATCCAATTTTCCCAATTTAATTACCAAAGTGTATTACATGATCAATCAACTAAATCAACATTTCTAAAACACCATATTAGTCCAATTAATCATGCTTGATTCATTATCATATGTCCAACACACAAATTGAAAAATCAAACCCATCTACATGCTTAAAGGTCTCGGCCAAGGGAGTGATTTCATGTCCAATTCGATTTCAATCCAATTAATCCGCAATCGACATTAAATACATATCCCGAATGATTTCCAATACATCCATTATCAAAATCAAAATTACCAAGACATTAGGGCATTAGTCACATTCGGCCAACTCAAAGATTTTGGGGTTTTGTCCAATTCGAAATCCAATCCAATTCGATTCAAATTAACATCAACCTAATCGATTCTAACTCATCAAATGAATTAAAAATCAAAAAATCCAAGATCCCAAAATCATCAACACCATTCGGCCAAGACAAATATTGGGGAAAATAATTCCAAATCATTTTTCATCAAATTAGTCCAACCAAAATGAAATTAAACATGTTATAAGCATACTCAAACAACAATTTATTCAAATCATGCTCAAATCACATTTACCCAAATTTTAATCCCTAAATTTCATGCTTGCAACATTAGCTCATGATGCCATTGTTGATTTTTTCTAAGGTCCCAAGATCAAATCAAGACATGAAATAATGCGTGAATACATCAACAGAGATAGCGGAATACTCACATTGATCGGTTATGTCGATTTGAAGACGAATCAAGGCCAAAAACGCACTGCCTTCAAGCCAAACTGCACAGTCCACTGTCCTGCAAAACAGAATTCGGGTCTCAAAACGAAGCTCCAAACTCCATCGGATGAGTCCCGCCTCATGGTCGAACCTCCCTACCACCTTCGCAAGACTTGTAAGTGTGCTAGCACTTGATTTCTCACCATGAGAAACCACTCTTGGCTTCCCTTTGTTCACGCCATTTCTGGTTCCAAACCAGTGAAGATTTTCTTCATTTGGGCGTGAGAGAAGAGAGAAAGAGAGAGAAGAAGTTTTTGTGTTAAGTTAAAATGATTTACCAAAAATCAATTTATATTTATGCCATAATTTTTATTAAATTAATAATAAAATTATGACACAAAACATGCAATGGCTTAGAGTGTCAAACACTCAAACTCCATGCAATGACATTGAGTGCAATGTACACAATCTACATGCAAAGCATTTAGAATGACATGTGTCATGTGGGCCCCACACGTTTCCAAATGAAAGTGGGCCCACGTGCACTCACGCGTTCGGGTTCGATATTTCCGAAATACCGAGCTTACGTCGCGACGTTAATTAAATCGTATTTAAATAAATAATTGCGCCTGGCGAAATTATTATTTACGTCGCTAACGAATTAATTCTAAATTAACTCGTTTGCCCGAATTAAAATCTAATTTTAATTCCGCGTCGAAATCTAATTTCATTTATATATCGAATATATTAATTTATCGATCAATTCCAAATTAATCGTTCTCTCTCTTTAGACGACATTTTATCCGGATAAAATATCTCCGTTATTAATCCTAGATTAATTTTCTCTCTCTTCTATTATAATCCCAGATTATTCAAGAGTGCGAGTTGTGCGTCATCGGTGGATTATCGGGAAGCGACCCATGAGATCCCCGGATAATCTGGCAGTAAATACGGTCGTCGGAGTATCCGAATCACGTACGTACCAAGTACTACGTTCTACCGATTTACGAGACAAGGTCGACTCCTAGCAAAGCACCAAGTCTACCCAATTCTCCGGACATATCCATTAAGAATATTAAGATCTGTATCAAGCGTAGTATACTAATGTATTGTGCATATCGGCCCAGTATCGGATAGTCACGTGCTAGGGCTGGGGCTGGATAAGTGTCTGCCCCGTCCGAAACACATATCGGATGTCTGGTAACTAGTCTCTATAATCGGATATTCATGACCTGGTCATAATATCACGATTGGATGCGCATCTCTTAAGAGCACACTAATACCGTATCCTGCGTGACATCATCTCCACTATGACTGGAGTGATACTTCCGTCTTGACATCACATCCAATACACTACGATTCTCAATATACCCGGCATTGGCGTACACAGAACCGGTTACAGTCCTAGACGACCTCAACTAAAGTATATCGATTGTCGTAAGCATTAGCGATGTAAGTCTCAGGTTAAGACTATACACACCTACCTTGATTTCGGCCTCCCATAGACACATATTCATAATACCAATGGGATTCCGAGGGGTCTATCCAGAGCGAAGCTGTTTCCCGTACCATCGGTGAAACACGACCTCCTATCGCACTTGCACAAGTATCCAATACTTATATATATGAGAACTATGCCGTTGTGCCCTCACAACGCGCACAAGTGCAATACTAGCCTATTCCGCATTATCGATGTCCAGTCTCGATAATACTACGGCTAGGGATATTTAATGATTAATCCTTCGTGGACTGATACTGTCTCATCATCATCTCAATCCAGGAACTAATCATAGGGACCTCTCTTCATTTATATATCTATGGTGATCTAATCACAAATGATGAGAGTGCAATTTCCTTTTACATAGTTAATTTGCTACAACAACACAATGCTGTTGCAAATAGTGACGCTATGGGTCATTTTGTCCAACACTTTGGCAAACAAACCACAACTTGGCAAGACACCGAATATGGAAAAACAAACCAAGGCCTTCGTGAATTCAAACCCACATCTTGACGGACAAGGCTTCGACTTTGGCCACAAACCCATGCCAATCTCGGATCTTGAGTAAGAATCACTCAATGGAAGGAAAAAAACATCTTGATATTGAGCGAGGGTTTTTCTGCGTACAATTGGCAACCAATTATTATCTTGTTAAGGTTCATCTACATAAAACCTTCAACTATGCATTCTAAAACACATAATAAAGCGCATATGAAATTAAAATAATAATGATATGCGGATGGATACTTTACATTGATCCTAGATCAAATCTCTCATTTCTCTCTCCAAAAACTAGCACTAGCACATGTATTTACTTCTACCCGTTACACTTACATTTAAAGGAACCTCATTTAATTAGGGAATAGGTGAGAAGAGAATACAAAGGAGTATATAGCTGGTGACAAGGCGGACCGGCAGGTCCAATTAATAAATCCACATTATTACAATTTCCAAAATGTGTCCCCACCGACTAATATCACCGATAATATTATCCAGCATCGCAACCATGTATTCACACATAGCATGTATCAATCAATCTATTCCAATTAATTAATTGATAATTAGTGATTCATCAAATGTTCAAACAACGATTTGATTTTGCGTGGTCAAACTCATTTTGCGAATAAGTACTCAAAGTACGAATTCTGAATTAAATTAAATTACGTAATTAAATCCCATTAATACGCATTTAATTTAATCCATATTTAAGCCAAATTAAATATTCCACTTTTATTAACGAACCTTTACGACTTAAATTCCAAATTTAATCGAACGGGTCTCAAAGTCCGAATTAAAATCTAATGTTTATTTAATTAAAGTCCAATGGGCTTTTAATTAATTTCTATAAGGGTGGACTTTTGGTCAACTCGGGTCAAACCGAATAACAAAATCCAATCGGGAGTTACCCCATAAGCCCAGAAATCAATTTTGGCCCATTAGGCCCAATTAAATAATTAAGGTCCATTAAGTCATAATTGGACTTAGGGATATTCCGGTTTTAGGCCCAATTGGATCCAACCAAATTGGCCTAAACTCAACTTTGTACAACAAAGCCCATAAGCCCAATCACAAACCTTAAAGGCCCAATTTCCAAAATAAGCGCCAAATAATTAACTATAAAATTCCAAATTCCATAATTAATAACCTAAGTGTAATACACAATTAATTATCCAATTAACATTTCTAAAACATCAATTAGCCTAATTAATCATGCACTTTAATATCAAATAGGGTCCAACACAATTTATCAAAATCAAACCCATTTTACATGCTTTTTGTTCTCGGCAATTAGGGGTTTTTCCAATCCGATTCGGTTTCAATCAATTTAATCCACAATCATCATTTCCCAAATCAATTCAACTCATCCAATGAATTAAAATCAAAAAACACATTGAATTTCAAATTCATTGAATTCGGCCAAGCCACTTTAATTTGGGGAAAAATGTTCCAAATCAAAATTCAATCAAATGAACTTCAAAACAAACCTTACCCAATATTTAAGTCATCCAATGATCAAACAAACAAAATCACCAAGAAATTTAGGGTTCTTTAATTTCGGCCATCATAAGCAATTTGGGGAAATTTGTTCCAAACACAATTTCAACAAATTGATCCAATCAATCTTAAATTAAACCATACTTTAAGCATTTTCATTCATCCAATTTCATAAAATATGCTCAAAATCAAGTTTACCCAAATTTGTCACTTTATGCCAACACAAAAAATGGGGGGAAATTTGTTCCAAACACAATTTCTTCGAATTGATCCAATCAATCATTAATTCAATAACATTTAGCATACTAATCAATCAATTTAATCAATCATGCTTCAATTGATTTTACCCCATTTGTCATGCCCAAAATTGGGGAAAATTGAATCCAATCCAATTTCATGAAATTGATCATGCACAACTTCAATTAATCAAACATACAAGCATACTTAATCATCCAATTTAACCAAATCATGCTCAAAGTGATTATCCCCAATTTTAACCCTAAAAGTTTCATGCTTGATAATAGCTCAAGACCATTGTTGGTTTCTAATATCGGTACCAAGAATCATCCAAATCAAGCATAAAATCGCATGAATAACATCAAGGAATAATGGGGAGGAAACATATACTCACAATGATTGGTTTGAGATGCAAAGAACACAAGTTTTTTCTACCTCCATCAAGCTCGGTTTGGCCATCTTGAACTGCAGTGGAGTGCACGGTGGGGCTGTTTTGGTGCTCCAAAA
>SKCR01050327.1:0-39254 GCA_019454045.1 Zanthoxylum bungeanum
TATATTAATAGTTCTTCTCTCATGTAGGTGTCTGCACGAAAATTTTGTGCGGGCGCACAAGAAAGTATACGTACTTTTTTCGTGTGTCCGCACTGAATTTTCTGCGGACATCCACATCTAAGAAAATTTCTATATATATTAATAATGCATGCTGTGCATGACAGTCTTTGCATGCAAGGTTCTTATTTAATTGATAGACATATAATTGGTGGATTTTCATGACTTACAAATGAATAATGGACTTTCTGTTTTCTATTAACTAGATGTGGATTGTCACAAAATCATTGTTTTCAGTTAACTGTAATTTACTTGTTTTGGTCAAGTTTTTGTTGGCTTGCTCTATGCTGTCTTGTACATGGTAAACGACTGAGCTTGCTGAACTTGTCGTGGAAGATGTGCATATGCTTCATTGGTTATTCCATTTAGCTCCTATTCAAATATTCTAGATTATGCAGCATGTATGTGCATATGATCTTAATAGTCCTCATAGTGTTTTGTATCCTCCTCCAGATTTTGTGGGCCGATTCTTGGGGCTGGGCATTAGGGTGTTGCGGTTGTTTTTACTGCTTTTTCAATGATGGGATCTACCAATTTTTGGGAGGATTCCGATGATTGTATGGTTAAATGAACATTTGAGAGTTTTTCTACCTTCTTATCTCAGGCACGGTGGATAGACAATGATGTTCTTTTTGGTTTTCCTTGGATAGCTTGTACCTTTTCTTGTAAACATTTTCAGTTTTCCAACTTTTCATGTAGTTCCTACTTCCTACTCTCTAATTCTGAACATGTGGTATGTATCTTCACGTAATCTAAGTAGTTCCTAGTATGTGTACTTAATTTTGATAATTTATTTTTAATGTAGCAGTAATTAGCCATGTGCATTATTTTTCTCACTGCCTTAAAAATGATTTTAAGATCAGATGTTTATAAGTGTTCAATTTGGCAGCTCTAAATGAAGCACTAACTGCGGAAGTACGACGGCTGAAACTCGCTACTCAAGAGATTGCTAGTGATTCTGACACTTCCAAGGGCACGGCCAATCAGCAGCATCACATGAGCTCCCAGATTTATCAGATGCATCAACAGCAGCCTTCCCAACTCAACATCCATCAGTTGCAACAGCAGCATCAACAATCTCATTCCCAAGTCAACTTTCAGCAGCAGCAGCAGCAGCAGAATGGGAGCACAACCACAAAACCTGAGTCAAATCAGTAGGTCGTGAAGATGGAAAGGTCTCCTCTGCCTGTTTACCTATCTTACAAGTCTTCGTTACATTCATGTTCAGTGATAGTTTCTTCAATGCATCATTCATTGGTTTTGCTTGCATCTCCACCAAAAGCCCGTGGGGCGTGGTGATTTCAAGTTCAACCTGCATTTCAAATCCATCTCGGATTGTGCTATTAAGTCATATTTAAAAAGTAATATTTATATTCTCATGGTTAAAGGCTATGTTTATTTACGTCTGGTAGATATGTAAAACATTGTTTGGACATATTTTGTCTTTGTCATGACATTAGAAGAGGTGAACTTAAACTCTTCCAACTTTTATTTCATTAAAGCATGAGTCTCTTTCTTTAAGTAGTTGTGCTGTAATGTTTTACCCTCTTGGCTGGCTTTGCTGATGTTCGCAAGTTGCAGCAACTGATGCATATGTACTTTCACCATCACTGTGGCTATGGAAATGCATTCCTGCATGTTTCTGCTTAGCATATATTCTTTAACGTTGAGAGAAGTTAATATGATGTTGTGAAATTAACGACTAATAGGAAGTCAATTATTCTGGTTATTTGGGCATACATTGCTGAGCAAGTGCGAGTTGATAAACCATAGAGCTTGGTGACCTGATCGCCTATTGGCCTTCCAGTTTAGATCTTCCCTATCAACCTTTCTGAAACAACATTCATCTCAATAGACTCAGCTATTTTGATATGTGACATAATATTATTGGATGATTTTATTAAAGAGAAGAACATCATCTGCAGGGATTAATTTTCAGTTGCCCATAAATTACATATTGACACCCATCTGTGCAAGATATTTAAATTGTTGCTTATATTGTGTCTCCAGTTTGCTGTTATTTGTTTTGATTTTGTCTCTGGATCTGTTCACTCAGATTCACCTCAACTCCCATGCAAATTGATTTGCAATCAACCACCAAACTAATTAGGTGAATTTGAGAGACCAGACCATGGCTGGCTACTCTCTCTCCTCTTAAAATTGATATTATTGTTAAGAGTTGTTTTATCTCCAGGGGCGGTTCTGAATTGTCTTGAATTTTATAAGGTTTTAGGCGAGTTATTAAAATTATGCCCATTCCAATAAAAGGTTAAAAATATATATTAAATCATATTATACATTAAAAAATGAAATTTTTATGTATTTGTGATCCTAATTTTGGGATAAATATGTTTTTTGTTTTTGTTTTTGTTTTTTTATATCCTATTGCCAGTAAAATAAACCCTGGCGAATACTGAGCATAAAACGTTGCAAAGCGTCATCTGTAGACTATAATCAACAAGAAGCCACATTGGAAGAGGGGGCATGACTATGGTAACCCCCGGTATCAATACTGGGGTACCCAATTTTAGAGAAGTGTTGGCAGCCAAGCACTTTAAATCACCCACATCAACGGGTAATTTATATCGGTTGGTGCAAAAAAAAATTATTATATTAATAAAATATTATTAAAATAATATAATATTAATAAAAATAAAATAAAAAAATTATTTAAAAATTTAATAAAATGAATGTCAAATCAATATTAAATCATGTCTAAATTTTCATGTATAATATCCATATTTTCATATTTAATGTCTAAATTTTCATATTAATTCACACATTTCAAGTTAGTGGTCAAAATTTTCATGTTTATTGCTTAAAATATCAAATTAATACTATAAAATTTCAAGTGAGACAATATTTACATGTCTGTTGCCAAAATTCTCATGTTTAATGCCTAATTTCATATTTATTGTCAACATTTTCATGTTTGAAATTTAGACTTGCGTGAAATGTCAAATCAATATCACATATGCTTAAATTTTAAACATTAACATGAAATTTTGTGCATTAAGTATGTAAAAAAGGACATTGCATATGAATTAAAATGTTTTCTAAGTTTGATGCCAGACTTTTCATGTTTAATGGCCAAATTTCAGGTTGTGCAATATTTGTATGTTTTTTTTTGTCCAAATCATCATTTTAATGTCTTGATTCATGTTTATTGTAAAATTTACATGTTTGAATCTTAGACGCGTGTGAAATGTCAAATCAATAAAGTTGTGATGAAATTATTAAGCATTAACATGACGTTTGTGATATTAAATATGAAAATAATAGCATTGAACATGAAGATTGAGTAATTGCATGTTTGTTGCCACTCATTTCATATTTAAAACCAAAATTTCATGTTAATGCTATAAAATATCAAATATCAGGTTAAGTAATATTTGCATGTTTGTTATCTCAAATTTCATGTTTATTGCTAAATTTTCAATTCGATAATTTAGACAAGTATAAAATATCAAATCAGTTACATGTATTGAAATTTTTAAGCATTAACATGAAAATTTATGCATTAAATATGAAAATAAAAGCATTGAACATGAAAATTATTTATTATAATGACAATCTCATTCACTGCACATAAATCTTATTTTTATGCACAATGTATGTTTATTGCCTGAATTATCATGTGTAATGCTTCAATTTGTATGTTTAATGCTTAAAATTGCATGTTTCGTGTCTTATAAAAATTATTGATAATTTCTAATTTCTAATTAAAGCATATATTTTCTATTGGGCTTGCTACAATCCAATATTGCTGAGTAACAAAAAATAAGTGGGCTACGAAAGTTTGAAGGCCATTCCAATAATTTATTCTTCTTCATCAGTTCATCAACTCTCAACTACTTGTCTAGTCCATATTTACTCCTATTCATTCACCACACCAACCCTAAATAGAGGGTAGAATGTAGTCATACAGAACACACATTATGTTAACAACTACATTCATATCTACTAGGAGCCAACATGAGTACCATTTCTAGTTGGGGTTTTGACCTAAATGAAGACGTCACAATACAATAAAGTTCCCATACCACTGACAGCTCTATTGATGGCCATGGGTTGCAGTCCGTGAATGGCACATGTTCATCATCTCATTCATAAACTAATACATATCTTGGGGACATATCGGTGACAACCTATACTACCTCTGGAAACGGGTTGCATAATTCAGTAGTTGGTAGACGATTTGATATTTTTGTTGAAGATGCTAAGGCCTAGTATAACAAATATGCTAAATCGGTTGGATTTTCCAACAAAAAAAAGATGATCGTCGTCTTAATATTTGTACTAGATAAGTATCTATCCTTTCTTGGGTTTGTTCCGGACAAGGTTTCAGGCTACATAATTTCATTGACATAACTGAAAGATTGAGTGAACCGAAGGCTATTACACATAATGGGTGTCGAGCTATGTTTTGAATCAATTGGAACCAAACATAAGGTAATTCAATCAGCACAGTCATGAGTTGGCTGCAGTATATGAGACACAATTTCTGCATTCCCATCATCATGTAAATGAATTTGATTTGGCCCACGCGAAGGCTTTGGGACAAGTTGGTATTAAACTTTGCCAATTCATAGACTACAAGTCTGACCAAGTTGGAGGTTTCAATAAAGTTGGCTTCATGCGTAAGGACTTACAAAACAACTCGACATGAGACGTCGTACTTAACGTGTAGATGCAGATACTGAAGCTACTATTGCATACCTTGCTGCAAAGGCCGATTCAGATCTTGGCGTACAATATGAATATACATTAGATGGAGAAAATAGATTATGTAATTTATTCGGGACATACAGTGTTTGTCGATATGACTATCAATATTTTGGGGATTGTTTGGTTTTTGATGCAACTTATAGAAAAATATGTACAATAAACCTTTGGTTATCGATCAACCGTTGTGTTTGCATTCATATTACTCATAGATGAAACTGTAGATGCACACACATGGCTGCTGCAAATTTTCCTTATTGTTATGGAAAATAAAAAGCATGTGGCTGTCATTACGGATGGCGCGACAAGGCAATGCCAAAGGCTATTAAGACAGTTATGGTTGGTTGTGCTCATCACTTGTGTTCTTGGAATCCTGAAGGGAATGCGCAGGTAAATGTAAAAAAAAAAGTGTATTCACTTCAAATTTCGACACTTAATGTTAGATTCTATGTCTGTTGATGAATTTGACAAGAAATAGTTCACACTAATGTCCGAATTAGACTTGTAGAATATATATGGGTGCAAAAGACGTATGAGAAGCATGCGAAATGGGCAGAGGCATACTTGCAGAGGACTTTCTTTGCATCAATGAGGACCACACAAAGGTGTGAGAGCCTTAATAGCTATTTGTCGCTATTCGTCCAACACAAGATGAAATTATATGATTTCATTCGACAAGTACTTCTTGCATTATATAACATTTAACATACGGAAGTAAAAATGAGTTTGAGTCAAATCACGTTGTACATGTACTCACAATTTCAAAAATCATGTTGTTGAGATATACACAAAGCGAGTATTCCAATGGGTTCAGAAAGAGATACTCGGTGAGGGTGGCCTAATAATGACCGAACGAGTGAATCTGTCTGATTCGATTGTCTACACCATTATATATTTTGAGAACAATGAAGCAACATGGACAATGATATACCATTTGAAGGAAATTAAAATATACTGTTCATGCCAGATGTTGGAGTCTTATAGTATTGCATGTAGAAATATTTTTCATGTTATGAAGCGAGAGTCCATGGTTTAATTATTGCCTACTTTGATTGTTTCCCGTTGGACGAAATTTGTTAGGAATTCTCATTCACTACATGTGAATGCAAAAGCACCAGACATGGATAATGAACTTTCAGAAATTGTAAGATTTGGCTCATTGGCAGAAGCATGTAATAATTTATGTTTTTTCGCTTGTAAGAATGAACAAACATACACACAAATATTAGAAGAGGTTGAAAAATTAACAAAATAGATTGAGCTATTGGGTGGTACTGGACATGCTGCGAAACCATTAAATAATGGGGGTTCTAAGTTTCAAGACCCAGTTATAGTGAAGACCAAAAGCGATATCAAAATAAAAAAATTATGGCAGTAAGAAAAAATGATTGTGTAGTCAATGTCAACAGATAGGCCACACAAAACGTACATGCCCAACAATGCCTTCAAATGAAGAACAAGATTATTCAGGTGAACACAGTATGAGACTATGAGTGTCCATAATTATAATGCAATATTTGGTAGTAGTGTGTCATCTCCATCATATATTTCAGATTATTCAGATGAACATAGTATGAGTGTCCGTAGTTATAATGGAACAATTGATAGTAGTTCTTTATCACATATTCCGGGTTTTACATTTAATATGAGGCATGACATATCGAATGCAAGTAGTGGGATGAGTGGAAGTGAATATTCCAACCGGTGGCCTCATGGAAACTTGTAAGTCCAAATGGAATCATGCACAATAGAAAATCTGGATGGATATATTTTGTAATGCTAAATACATGTAAGCATTTTGAATGTATTCTAATATTCCATAGTGATAGATATATTTATAGACATGCATAGTTCCTGTCTTGGACATAACCAAACCAAACACATGTATAGTATCTATAGATTATTATATTACATGGAGATTTATAGGCCTGAACATTTATAGTACCTATATTAACACACACACATACACACACACAAACACACACACACACACACACACATATATATATATATTATAACATTATATTACAAAACCAAAACAAACTCATTAACCTGGACATTTATAGACATGCATAGTACCTGTAGAACTGGAACATTATATTACAGGGGGATTTATAGGCCTGACATTTATAATACATGTTTTAACATACATATATATATATATTACATAACATTATATTACAAAATCAAACAAAACACATTAACCTGGAATTTATAGACCTAAGATAACTGAAGCAAACAAAAAATATGCAACTTGTCCCATATTTCAATCTACTCTAAACAATTCATTGGGCATTATGCCATTCATATCTTGCATTTGTTGTGAACCTGAGATTTTTCTTTGTTGACTGTTTAGGCTTTTTCACCGAAGTATTCTTCCTTGAAACACTTGCTACTAGACCCGGTCGGCGGTTCGGTTCCGGTTCGGAACCGAACCGAACCGGCCGGTTTCCGGTTCCACAAGTGTGGAACCGGAACCTTGAATCGAACCGGAATCGACCGGTTCCGGTTCGGTTCCGAATTTTTTTTTTAAATTTTGAAAATAAATTAAAATAAATGAGATTAATTTTATAAATAAATAAAATTATTACATCGAAAATAAAGTTTACCATCTTTATATAATTTAAAAATATGACGTTTTGTTGTGTTTCGAGTCATTCTACAAGCAGAAGGATTTAAAGCATTATGCACGTAATTAGTAAAATGAAGTTTTTCACCAAAGCTTAAAGAAAGATGTGTCATACAAGTTAATTTCGCAAATTCTTCTCTAGTTTTTGCATCAGAATATTTAAATAAATCTACAACACTCGTACCTCTACTAGATGATGCGTACCTGGCCATTTGAGTTTGCGTCGTATCAATTCCAAGTTCAACCGGATGATGTCTTTCCAGGTGTTTGATCATATTGCCGTATCCACCAGAAAATTTGTAGGTAACCCCACAATAGTTGTAAATTGCTCGTTGTGTATTATCTTCTAGGCGTTCCAAAAGAAAATGAATTTTGAAAACATCCGAGGAACAAGCCTTAACTTCTCTTCTCCGTGATTGTGCACCGACACTAGGGCCGCTCTCTTGGGTTGGCATATTTGACATTATGTTCTCAGATGAGCTTGCCATTTTTCGTTTGAGAAATTAGGAAGAAAAATAAGAAAATTGACTAATTGAGAATGATAATAACTAATTGAATTGAGATTGAGAATAAGAGAATTGTATGAATTGAGATTGAGAATAAGAGAATTGTAGGAAATGAGAGAGTTGAGAATTTGGTGTGTTGAAATAATGAAAAATGAATCTTATTTATAGAGTTTTAGAATTTTTTGGATACCAAAAATGCCCCTAAATATAACCGTTTTATTACCGTTATTAGGGATATATTAGTAATTTATATTTTATTTTATTTTTTAAAAAAAATAGTTTTTTTTTAAATTAAGGGCAGGGAGCCGTTGGCTCCCTGCCTCCCCAACGGCTAGTAGTCGTTGGGGATGTAGGGTTCCTGTTGGAACCCTACGGTTCCAACCAGAACCGTTTCGGTTCCGGTTGGAACCGTAGAACTGGTGGAACCTTATGGTTCCACCGATTCGGATTGGGGTCGAACCTCAACCGAACCGGTCGGCCACGATTCCGATTGGAACCGGAACCGTCTGGTTCCAACCGGTTCGGTTCCGGTTCGGAACCGGAACCGTGGCCGATTCTACTTGCTACTATAAAATTGCTTTTGAATTATGCAATAGACCATTATCTCCCTTAGAATTTGATTGAAGGGAGATTCAATCAGCTGCAAAGCAAGTCTTACACGAACATCCTCTAAGTCATGCTGTAGGGCATGGTCAAACACATTTGTAAGTTTACAATCATAATAATGTGTAACTAAGAAATAATGTGACTCATGATTGCAAATAACATATTCTCTGTTGTTTATGACGACATCATCTTCCATAAATTTACAAATGTAAACTCCATAATCATAACTGTTTGGCTGTACATGAACGCTACAGCCGGGTGAGATTGCAAACTTGGAGAAAATTATTTGCTCCGAATATGTAGCCATCATTTCATCATTGAGTACTACATCTAATGTTTATAGCTACAAACAAAACTACCATTAAACTACTCTTGAATAGATGTAACAGTTTCAGTTACAACAACTAAACGGAGAGTACTTACAATCATTTTCACCATATTTTGTCTTGCTTGCATTTTGCGGACATTAGGTAATGGATCCCAGATCTCAGCTTGCTTGTCTTGAATTTTCACCAGTGGTAAAAATCAGTGGAAGTCTCCATGAATTTTCACCAGTGGTAAAAATCAGTGGAAGTCTCCATCATTTATGGGAATGGAAATCTATGAACCACATGTACGATCACAACTCAGCACTTATAGCGATAACCCAATTCACCCCCATTAGGAAATAGAGATTGTTTGTCGCTATTGCTTGTAGGAAATTTCAGTTGGTATCAGAACGAGGTATTCTCTACAAGACCTAACTGTCCGAGAATAGATCATGGCATCTACAAGCAACTCGTCAAATCTTGCCGAGGGATTTTCAACAACTAGACCTCCGTTTTACACCGGAACAGACTAAAATTATTGGAAAATGAGAATGTTGAACATTCTCCTTGCCGTTGATCCGCAATCCTATTTGGTGATCACACGAGGTGCTAAATTACTAATGAAGAAGGATAGCAATGGAGTTGATATTCCAAAACCGAGCATAGAATGGGATAGTGAGGATGTAAAACTAGCCTCACAAAATGCTAAGACACTCAACCAACTCCTATGTGCCATTGATCGGGATCAAGTAATCAAGCTTCCGGAATGTGGAAACACAAATGATTTTGGAAGTCTTTGGAAATGGTCAATGAGGGCACAAGCCAAGTGAAGGAATCGAAGATCAACCGGTTCAAGTGCGAATTGGACAATTTCAAGATGGAATCCGGGGAAGAAATTGATCACATGATTTCAAGGTTTACGATCATCATCAATCATTTGGGAGCCTTGGGAAAAGTCATCGGGACATCGGATCAAGTGAAGAAATTTTTTTGAGATCACTCCCGAAAGAATTTAGAAGCTATACCTCATCCATTAGAGAAGCAAACGACATAAACACATTAAAGGTGGATAATTTGGTCGGAAAATTGCTTGAGTATGAAATGGAGATCAAGATGGATAAAAATGAGGAAGATGAGAAAAAAAACAAGAAATTCTTTGGTCTTAAAAGTGAGAAAAAGAGACGACTCAAGCTCAAGTGAAGAAGAGGATAGTGATGATGAGTTGGCAATCATCACCAAGAAAGTAAAGGAGCTCCTCAAATCCGCAAAGCTCAAAGGAAAATCAAAGGCGGATGAAAAGAAAGAAGAAAAATGGCCGCGGAAGATTAAGAAAATTGTGTGTTATGAATGCAACAAACCGGGTCATATAACCACCGATTACCCTTTGAGAATAATGAAATGAAAATCAAAGAAAAAGGCAATGAAAGCTACTTCAACTTGGAGCGATAGCGATTCAAGCTCATCCGAGGAGGAAGAGGTCGAAGTCAAAGATAAATCAATAACATTCATGGCTATCACGGATGAGGACTTCCATTTTGAAAGCGAAGAAGAAGAGGTACACAATTATCAAGACTATAATGATATACTTAATGCTTTTAATGGTTTAAAAGAATTGTGTGATGTGCTTAACAATAAATTAAAATTGGTTAAAAATGAGCATGCTACACTTAAAATTGAACATGCAACTAGTTTGGATAAAATTCATGTTTTAGATAATGATATGATATGCTTAAAGGCTAAACATGAAAAAGAAATTGCATGCTTAAATGATGAAAATGCATGTTTAAAATTGAAAAAGCTAGAACTTGAAAATGCCATATCAAATATGCCATTTAGCTCTAAGACATGTGATTGCGAATCAATTTTGAATGAAAATGTGTTATTAAACACAAAAGTTATAGATTTGCAAAACATAATTAGCAAATTCACATTGGGACATAAAAATTTTAATATGCTTATTGGATCCCAAAAATGTGCATTTAAAAGAGAAGGATTAGAATATAGGCCTTACATTAAGAGAAAATTTTTGAAGAATTATTTTGTTAAGGCATCCGATTCTTATGCTAAGAATGTTAAAAATCATATGTCATGCATGTAATGAAAATGGACATAAAATTTTTGAATGCATGAACAAGAATGCAATTAAGAATGCGTGGATTCCTCAAGGAATCATAATTAACCCCAATGGATCCAAGAAAGTTTGGGTACCAAAGTGTAATTGATAAATTTGTATGGGAAGCTTTGGGAATGGATCTTTAAAGAGAATTGCAAAATTGATCCCAAAGGCTCAAAGAGATGAGGAATCGCAACGGTAAAGGTAAAATCCGTATTCACGGAAATATTGGTACCGTTTCCTCTTTGTGTATGTATGCATATTTTAAATTGGTTAATATTTTTTTTAAGCATACAAAGTGATTAGGCAATACACTTATCTTTCTATTGGTATCAATTGTTCATTTGATATAATTAAATGCCTAAATCATACATTTAAACCCCATTTCCATATCAATTGGTATCGCATTGTATTTATTGAGTTAAATTACATGTATGTGATCATTTGATTAATTTTGCGTTAAAAATGCTTTTGCCATGTAACATATTGGAATGAAAATAAAATGCATGTATATTGATATAAGCTTCCATTGAAAATGAAAAGCATGAATCTTGATTGTTTATTAATTGGTATCATATTTATAAGAAGACAATCCTTAAAATGCATTGAATTGAATTCATTGATTTTAGTTGGTATCATGATATGTAATAACTTATCTTATTTGATATCACAATTGGGAAAAATCATGCTTAAAATGATATAATTGGAAACATTGATATAAAATGCTAATTGGTATTATTGATACATTTTTTTTCGCAAAAAGGGGAAATGCCAAATATACATATTTTTTGAAATTTTTGGTATCATTATTTAATGCACATATTTATTTGGTATCTCATTTTTTTAATTTTAGCTTCTCCACTTTTTGATTATGTCAAAGGGGGAGAAATCATTAGAATGAGATTAAAACTTATTTTACCCTCACCTTTGGTTTAAGGGGGAGTAATTGTACTAATGTGTTTGTCAAGTTTTGATAGAACTTTATTAAAGACAATCACACATTGAGGGGGAGGTTATGTTGAGGGGGAGCAAAATTGTCAAATTTGGACTCCGAGAAGCTCACGAGTATCAACAAGTTTTAAGGGGTTGCCATTATAAAAAAAAGGGAGATTGTTGGCGACTTGGTCGCATAAATGGATTTTGATGACGTCAATAAGAAAGAAGACTTCGACGTGCAAACACGAAGCAATACAAAAAGTGTCGAAGCATATGGGGTGAAGAGCGAGAATGTGAAGACTTGCGGCAAAACGAAGATATATTTGCGAAGTCTTAGCTTAGGATTTAAAATTGTAATGTGAATTGTAATATTCAAGTGCCTAAGATCATATGAATCATGCACATTCACTTAGATGCATTAGGATGATGACAAAATGCCTTAAAACCTTCATTACTCTGCATTTTGGTCTGAGACCGGCATACCGGTCGCTTACCGGTATCCATACCGGTGAGATGCTCTGTTATGCATGCTCACTGGAACTGGCATGGACCTTACCGGTCACCATACCGGTGATCCCAACGGCTAGTTCCCTTACTGGAACTGGCAAGCCCTAAACCGGTCTTCATACCGGTGACTTTTCCGGTCAAGCTCTTCATTGTGCAAACATACTGGAACCGGCACGGACCATACCGGTCCTCATACCGGTTTCTATACCAGTTTAACGTATACTTGCCCAACGGTAATATAGCCGTTAGTATCCGTTGGAAACCCAGACCGGCATACCGGTCTCCATACCGGTTTCCAAACCGGTCTAGCTGTAAGTTAGGGAATGCTTTTCATCTTATTATAAATAGGACCCCAACTCATTTGTGTTTAGTTAGAGACTTAGAAAACCTTCATACATATTCTACTAAGGCAAATACAAGAGTGTCTTAAACCTTCATATACTTAAACACTCATACAAGCTCACACACACTACACCTTCATACATTTAGTAGTGAGCTTAGAATACTTGGGTTTGCAACTCACACAATCTTCTTATTATTTGTGAGTGCCCAAGTGTGTTTCAAACCTTCTTAAACAAAAACACTTGTGGTTGTGAAATCTTATTAGTTTGGGTAGTTGTAAGGGTTTGTGAGTGAGCCTACGAACAAAACTCAAAATTGTAAAAGGTTCGGAGTGCGCCTTTGTGGAAAACTCTTGGTTGCGGGTGAACCACGAAAACTTGATTTTAGTGGAAATCTTCAAGCGAGGCTTGGGGGAGTGGACGTAGGCATGTTTGGCCGAACCACTATAAATCGCGGTGTCGTATTTCTCTTTCCCTATACTTTTACTATTTGCAAGTTTATTTAATTTACATTTATTGATTAGAAAACTTGCATATTGGTTATTAATCGAAATAGATAAATATTAACCTAAGTGCCCATTTGGTAATAAGAGCTAAAAATCGGCAAAGATTTATTTAATTCCGCACTTATATCGATAACCCAATTCAGCCCCATTGGGAAATAGAGATTGTTTGTCGCTATTACTTGTAGGAAATTTCAGTTGGCATCAGAACGAGGTATTCTCTACAAGACCTAACCGTCCGAGAATAGATCATGGCATCTACAAGTAACTCGTCAAATCTTGCCGAGGGATTTTCAACAACTAGACCTCCGATTTACACCGGAACAGACTAAAATTATTGGAAAATGAGAATGTTGAACTATCTCATTGTCGTTGATCCGCAATCCTATTTGGTGATCACACGAGGTGCTAAAGTACCAATGAAGAAGGATAGCAATGGAGTTGATATTCCAAAACCGAGCATAGAATGGGATAGTGAGGATGTAAAACTAGCCTCACAAAATGCTAAGGCACTCAACCAACTCCTATGTGCCATTGATCGGGATCAAGTAAGCAAGCTTCCGGAATGTGGAAACACATATGATTTTGGAAGTATTTGGAAATGGTCAATGAGGGCACAAGCCAAGTGAAGGAATCGAAGATCAACCGGTTCATGTGCGAATTGGACAATTTCAAGATGGAATCCGGGGAAGAAATTGATCACATGATTTCAAGGTTTACGGTCATCATCAATCATTTGGGAGCCTTGGGAAAAGTCATCGGGAGATCGGATCAAGTGAAGAAAATTTTGAGATCACTCCCGAAAGAATTTAGAAGCTATACCTCATCCATTAGAGAAGCAAACGACATAAACACATTAAAGGTGGATGATTTGGTCGGAAAATTGCTTGAGTATGAAATGGAGATCAAGATGGATAAAAAGGAGGAAGATGAGAAAAAGACAAGAAAGTCCTTGGTCTTAAAAGCGAGAAAAAGAGACGACTCAAGCTCAAGTGAAGAAGAGGATAGTGATGATGAGTTGGCAATCATCACCAAGAAAGTAAAGGAGCTCCTCAAATCCGCAAAGCTCAAAGGAAAATCAAAGGCGGATGAAAATAAAGAAGAAAAATAGCCGCGGAAGAACAAGAAAATTGTGTGTTATGAATGCAACAAACCGGGTCATATAACCACCGATTGCCCTTTGAGAATAATGAAAGGAAAATCAAAGAAAAAGGCAATGAAAACTACTTAAACTTGGAGCGGTAGCGATTCAAGCTCATCCGAGGAGGAAGAGGTCGAAGTCAAAGATAAATCAATAGAATTCATGGCTATCACGGATGAGGACTTCCATTTTGAAAGTGAAGAAGAAGAGGTACACAATTCTCAAGACTATAATGATCTACTTAATGCTTTTATGGTTTAAAATAATTATGTGATGTGCTTAAAAAGAAATTAAAATTGGTCAAAAATGAGCATGCTACACTTAAAATTGAACATGCAACTAGTTTGGATAAAATTCATGTTTTAGATAATGATATGATATGCTTAAAGGCTAAACATGAAAAAGAAATTGCATGCTTAAATGATGAAAATGCATGTTTAAAATTGAAAAAGCTAGAACTTGAAAATGCTATATCAAATATGCCATCTAGCTCTAAGACATACGATTGCGAATCAATTTTGAATGAAAATGTGTTATTAAAAAAAAAATTTATAGATTTGCAAAACATAATTAAAAATTCACATTGGGACATAAAATTTTAATATGCTTATTGGATCCCAAAAATGTGCATTTAAAAGAGAAAGATTATGATATAGGCCTTACATGAAGAGAAAATTTTTGAAGAATTATTTTGTTAAGGCATCCGATTCTTATGCTAAGAATGTTAAAAATGAAAATATAACATGTCATGCATGTAATGAAAATGGACATAAAATTTTTGAATGCATGAACAAGAATGCAATTAAGAATGCGTGGATTCCTCAAGGAATCACAATTAACCCCAATGTACCCAAGAAAGTTTGGGTACCAAAGTGTAATTGATAAATTTGTAGGGGGAGCTTTGGGAATGGATCTTTAAAGAGAATTGCAAAATTGATCCCAAAGGCTCAAAGAGATGAGGAATCGCAACGGTAAAGATAAAATCCGTATTCACGGAAACATTGGTACCGTTTCCTCTTTGTGTATGTATGCATATTTTAAATTGGTTAATATTTTTTTAAGCATACAAAGTGATTAGGCAATGCACTTATCTTTCTATTGGTATCAATTGTTCATTTGATATAATTAAATGCCTAAATCATACATTTAAACCCCATTTCCATATCAATTGGTATCACATTGTATTTATTGAGTTAAATTACATGTATGTGATCATTTGATTGATTTTGCATTAAAAATGCTTTTGCCATGTAACATATTGGAATGAAAATAAAATGCATGTATATTGATATAAGCTTCCATTGAAAATGAAAAGCATGAATCTTGATTGTTTATTAATTGGTATCATATTTATAAGAAGACAATCATTAAAATGCATTGAATTGAATTCATTGATTTTAGTTGGTATCATGATATGTAATAACTTATCTTATTTGATATCACAATTGGGAAAAATCATGCTTAAAATGATATAATTGGAAACATTGATATAAAATGCTAATTGGTATTATTGATACATTTTTTTTGGCAAAAAGGGGGAAATGCCAAATATACATATTTTTTAAATTTTTGGTATCATTATTTAATGCACATATTTTTTTGGTATCTCATTTGTTTTTAATTTTAGCTTCTCCACTTTTTGATTATGTCAAAGGGGGAGAAATCATTACAATGAGATTAAAACTTGGTTTACCCTCACCCTTAGTTTAAGGGGGAGTAATTGTATTGATGTGCTTGTCAAGTTTTGATAGAACTTTATTAAAGACAATCACACATTGAGGGGGAGCTTATGTTGAGGGGGAGCAAAATTATCAAATTTGGACTCCGAGAAGCTCACGAGTATCAACAAGTTTTAAGGGGTTGCCATCATAAAAAATGGGGAGATTGTTGGCGAGTTGGTCGCATAAATGGATTTTGATGACGTCAACAAGAAAGAAGACTTTGAAGTGCAAACACGAAGCAATACAAAAAGTGTCGAAGCATATGGGGTGAGTGCGAGAATGTGAAGACTTGCGGCAAAACAAAGATATATTTGCGAAGTCTTAGCTTAGGATTTAAAATTGTAATGTGAATTGTAATATTCAAGTGCCTAAGCTCATAGGGATCATGCACATTCACTTAGATGCATTAGGATCATGACAAAATGCCTTAAAACCTTCATTACTCTGCATTTTGGTTTGAGACCGGCATACCGATTCCTTACCGGTATCCATACCGGTGAGATGCTCTGTTATGCATGCTCACTGGAACCGGCATGGACCTTACCGGTCACCATACCGGTGATCCCAACGGCTAGTTCCCTTACTGGAACCGGCAAGCCCTAAACCGATCTTCATACCGGTGACCTTTCCGGTCTAGCTCTTCATTGTGAAAACATACTGGAACCGGCACGGACCATACCGGTCCTCATATCGGTTTCCATACCGGTCTAACGTATACTTGCCCAACGGTAATATAGCCGTTAGTATCCGTTGGAAACCCAGACCAGCATACCGGTCTCCATACCGGTTTCCAAACCGGTCTAGCTGTAACTTGGGGAATGCCTTGTATTTTATTATAAATAGGACCACAACTCATTTGTGCTTGGTTAGAGACTTAGAAAACCTTCATACATATTCTACCAAGGCAAATACAAAATTGTCTTAAACCTTCATATACTTAAACACTCATACAAGCTCATACACACTACACCTTCATACATTTAGTAGTGAGCTTAGAACACTTGGGTTGCAGCTCACACAATCTTCTTATTATTTGTGAGTGCCCAAATGTGTTTCAAACCTTCTTAAATAAAAACATTTGTGGTTGTGAAATCCCATTAGTTTGGGTAGTTGTAAAGGTTTGTGAGTGAGCCTAAAAACAAAACTCAAAATTGTAAAAGGTTCGGAGTGCACCTTTGCGGAAAACTTTTGGTTGCGGGTGAACCACGGAAACTCGATTTTAGTGGAAATCTTCAAGCGAGGCTTGAGGGAGTGGGCGTAGGCACGTTTTGCCGAACCACTATAAATCGCGGTGTCGTATTTCTCTTTCCCTATACTTTTACTATTTGCAAGTTTATTTACATATACATTTATTAATTAGAAAACTTGCATATAGGTTATTAATCGAAATAGAGAAATATTAACCTAAGTGCCCATTTGGTAATAAGAGCTAAAAATCGGCAAAAATTTATTTAATTCCGCACTTATAGCGATAACCCAATTCACCCCCTCTTGGGAAATAGAGATTGTTTGTCGCTATTGGTTATAGGAAATTTCAAGAATTACAATAACATAATAGTCAAGTACTCACAACATAATTGGTCGGAAGAAACCAACTGATTGGCTGGTCAGACTTCTTCAATTCTGCAGGCCGCGTTAGATGATCAACCATCATGCAAATTATCTAAATATTATAATCATTTATTAATGCTGACTAAAAAAACTAGTATTGAACCTTACATAAATCACATACCTCATCATTGATAGCCTCGTCCGGTAATAGTGACAACATGTCTCACCATGTTATATGCTCGTTAGTTGTTTTAAGTATATTCTCACTAAAGCAAAACCAAAATAAAAAGTTATTAGTAAGCAAAACCATATTAATGCAGATCCTTATAACATGATATAAAGTGTGTTGACTTATCACTTTAAATCGGCTTTCTTGTTAAGTGCATACTGAATTAATTTCAATTGATTCAGCGTCACTGGCTCGCTCAAAGAAAATAGGCCTGCTTGGTATCTTGACTTTGCTCCATATGATGCTAAAACAAATGGTGAGGGCTGGTAAGGTCCTGGCTTTCTGGAGCTATGAGCCTATGAGGCCGAGGAAGAAATAACGACAAGCTATCAGATGATTGAAGATCAGCTAAAGACTAAGTAATTTATAATTGTAAATAAATAAATATTGACAAATTATAGTTATGAATCATATTAAATAAAGCACAAGAAATTAAATGGGTGAGCGGCAAAAGCAAGTATATACCTCATCAACGAGATGCGGAACAAACTTTGGCTTATGGACCACATCATGCACAAGTCCTGTTAGCTTTTGTTGAAATAGTTCATCCTAATGAGAGGATGAACTTATGTTAACAGTTGGTTTCTCTTTTGGTATAGCAGTTGGAGTATCCATGCTCTTTATATGGCGTTGTTGCAGGAGACGGCGATATGGTAGATCTACCAACATCCATTCTCTCTACACAAATAATTTTTTTGATCTCATTTATGTTGGTTTCCAAATCATGTATCCTAGATCCCATTTTTTCAAGCAGATCTGCGTTTTTTCTTAGTTTGTCTTCTATACTTTGCATTAACGCCATAAATTGACTCAATGCAGCTTGACGTACTAATTCGAAATTATGACGTCGACCGTCACCCCCTCTGCAACTGACTGCAAAGGAACCTACAATAGCATACAATAAAGTTGTTACTCAAGCATTTGTAAGTAATTGATAATAAAATATAGAAAAATACAAACCTTCGTGCTCTAAAAATCTCCATAACGTTTTCGCCATTTAAAAAATTCATTATCTCTTTATTACTCCATAATTCAATGGGCAACCTTTGCTAGGGTTGGTGCTCCGAGTGCCAATCCAGATCGTATTTATGTCCGATTCATAAATACGAGCAGTTCGATTTTCCATAATATTACTAATTTAATGGTAGCACTCTTATCTTTTATACACTTATTCGATCTAATTACGATTAGATATCTGATTATGATTAGATCGAAACTGAATCTGGTTCAGTGATACGTGTATATTAGACAAAGACCCTAGGATTTACAGTATAGTGTGCAGTTACAACATAGTTTGTAATTGACATTGGGAAGCGCATTATTAGTTGTATATCCTTAAATAAAGTTCCTGGTCAAGATTTACTGACACGGGTCGGTTAGTAAAATCTGCTGAGACCAGTACATGTCGTATATCGTGACTTGGTCCGATGGTTTATCCCAGTGAACCATGAGTCTTGGGAGACTCGTATAGACATGTAGGTGTTTATTTGATAAGACACTGAACGACTCACTGAAGGTTTCCTAATAGATGGTACACCAACGTCAATAGGAACCTTCTCGAGTTGAGCGAGCATAGTGGTCCTTCGACTTGAGATACCACAGTGGGATATATGAGTTATCCTCCACACTTTGATGGCAGTCACGTCAATGATCTATTCATGATCAGACCTCCGCCTGTTCGTTGGGTGTGGACTGATGCTCATGATATCAAGTGCGTATCAAGATATGATCCGTCAGTCCTGTGTACAGGGCATAGGCATTCTCACGTGTTTATGATCTAGTAAATCCATGGCCGTGGTATAATATCGGAAACTAGTTCCGAGTGTTATTTAGAGATCGTAAATTGAAAGTCGACTGTATTATACCGAACGGATTTGACGTTCTCATCTATATCCCAGGTATAATACGGATAGCCTGTGACGGAGGGATTATACGTATGCAGTGACCTCGGCTTGTATAGTTTAGCGAGATTATCCGTTGTCGTCATAATCCATGAGTGGGTGGATTATGGACACGAAATTGGATTTCGTGACGGATAAACCTAAACTTAGAGAGTCTCACAATATGAAGTGTACTCGTTGAGCACTTGGGCAACTCGATATGAATAATACGGATTATTCATAATACTTCAACGGATTAAGTGAGTTAATCCGGATCGTTTAATCGGTTAAACGACAACACATGTAATTAGGGGATTTTGTCCGCTAATAATTATTGTGTATTTGTATTTGATACATAATACGATTAGATACACATTAATTATTCGTCAAATGAGATTTTGACACATGCCATAAATATATATATGTATTTGTTATTTATTGTAAATAAAATACATATATAATAATTATTACATTAATTAATTATTTTGATATTTAAATTGTTAAATGTTTTAATAATTAATTAATAAAATGTTTCATAAATGCTATGATACATGTTCAATTATTATTGGATTTTGTGGCATGTTTTGGATAAACTTTATATGTGTCAAAATGTAATTTGATAATATAAAGTTGAATGCATTAATTTGATTAAAAAATAAAAGGACAAAAATGCCCCTTGTCTTCCGACTTCGTTTTTTACATATAAAAAAAAGGGGGATTTGATTTTCTCTCTCTTGTTCATTTCTCTCCACTGCCGAAACAAGAAGAACAAAAACCCACAAATTTTGTTTGATCAAAACATGAAAGAAAAGGAAGAAAAATCAAGAAAAAGTTTGGAGGATTTTGGGAATTAAAGGTAATTCAATATTCCTTTGAGCTTGAAATTTGATTTCTTATTTTCTTGATGAACTAGTATGATTCTAGGGTTTCTTTTTCTTTTAGAATTTGGGGCTTTTTTGTTTGGTGGTTGGAATTGGAAGAATATGCATGTGTGAAGTTGGATTTGGAGCTAATTAGTGTAATTTTATTCCAAATTGTTCAAATTATTGTTGGACATTTTTGTTGCCATTCTAGAGTTATTGATCCACTCTAAGATAGCCTAGAATTGTTCGTGGTTGCTTCATGTGGTGGGACTTTGATTGGTGTTTGATTAATCTTGTAAAATTGGATTTAAAGCATGTAAAATTGGTTATTTTGGTTTTCTGGTCAGATTCGACTAAACTGGAATTTCTGGGATATTATTGATGTCTTACGAATGTTTTCAATGAATTTTGGGAGTTGGCACAATTGCCGGAAAGTGTTTCCGACTTGAAATAAGCGAAAACGGCCAAAAACGGCGTAACCGGGTGGATTTTGAGCCAACCGGGTGACGGCTGTGAAAACAGTGATACCGTCACTGTTTGGGCAGCCCATGAACTGCCCCGACACTATTGGATCTGATCTGGGCAGTTTCCATTAGTGTCGGGTAGTCAGTTCGGTCAAAAACGCGTTTTAGGCAATTTTGCGGAAAAACGATTTTCGTAAAAGTTTCGCGAGTTTTCAACTTATTTATGTTAATATTTGATATTAAATAAATAGGTTTAGGTGAAATATGAATAAATTATTCATATTAGATATTGATTAATTTATTCGGTATTTTGAAAAATTTTAAAATACGATATCGCCCGAACCCGCGCTTCCGCTGCGCCCATCACCCAAAACCCCAACAAAAATGGTATTAGAGCGGGTCTGATGCTTCATCCATTACATTATTCATGCTTGATATATGATATATAATCCAATTTTAATGTTCGCACATGTTAAAAATCTAGATATGTTTCTTAACTGTTCAGTTCTATGCCAACGAATATGTAACAGAAATTTAATTGTTAAATTGAGTTATATGTTCTAAGGTAGAATTGAATTGTTTAGAAAATGATTTAGATTAAATTCTGCATTGGATGTAGTGTGTGGCTTCCGTAGGAAAATCCCCGCTTTAAATATGGCTATAAAGTAACCTGTATTGGATACATGTTTCTTGGTCCGCCTTGTCAGTACGGATGCAAATGATTTCCTGATGCTATAGTTGTATCGTGCCAAAGCTGTGCAGTTATGGTTGATGGTAGTTCATTTGTGCCGGTAGAACTTATATGATAAGAGACAAATTCAAGTGAAAGTGGAAATCCTGAACGTGCCAAAGCTGTCAGGACTACACCGGTAGCTTGAGTTTGTCATTGACAAGTGTAGCCTTGATACGCCTCCTTGTGAACGTGCCAAAGCTGTCACAGTGAGAAACGGTCAGGACCAAAACCAGGAGTCACTTGTGAGTGATTGACAATGAGTTGTCTACCTAATGAATATACGTAGGCGAGAACGTGCCAAAGCCGTGAGTCGAAATATATTCATGGGATCCTACTCTCACTATGGAATTTGATTTAATTATTGAATTCCCGTTGTCCGTTGGGGATTACGGTATTACGTAAAGTAGTGGGAGACACTGCTGAGTTTAAAATCCATAACTTAAGTAGTGTGTAATTTTGTGGAAAATTCTGCTTCGTTTTCTTTTTATTCTATGTTGTTTATAGCATTATGCTTCTAATCCACTGCATGTCTATTATTAGAATATGTTTTCTGATTTTACTTATGGTTGCATAGTTCTAGAATAGGTTCTAGAAAGACAGTAGACTTGGATATTGTTAGATTAGTTAAAACCATCGGGAACTGTTGTTCCGATTTCCTCAAAAATTCAAGATGGTTTGTGACTTAGTTTCTAAGTCACGATAGGTAATCTAAATAGATATCTGCTTTAGGAAATTTTTCTAGAAAGAATTGTTTCTTGTGTAGTAAGAATTGACTTGAATAGTTCATGTCTCGAGATTCTTGACTGGCATAAGAAAATCCCTTTAGTATTTGTTTATCTTTAATGATGTTTCTTGGTTTTTAGTGACTTTTAGAAGTCACGTGTCCGACACAGTTTGCTAATCAATTTTTTTTGCAATCGTTGTGAATAATTGACCGCAAATTATAAAGCTTAAGAAATGAGATGCGTATAGTTGTGTATAGAGAATTTTGATTCTCGCAATACGATAACTGTTGGTATTGGATACCAGATCTTTCGTCTAGTTAATTAAAATAATGTTTAATAACTGTTTTGATATTTGATATCGGAACTTGTGACTATTGGATAGTTACTTGTTCTGTATAAACAGTTGTTACATATTTTAATATAACTAGTAGTGTCATTGATGAAAGATAAACATTAAGAAAAATATTCGGTAAAGTAAATAACTTAGAACTATGCGTTATGAGGTTTTATCATAAAAGCATTGGATGCTCGTTCCTTATGGTAAAGGATGGTCTGATATGAGATCACACCACATATCCTTTTCCATTTAATGAATATTGTATTCAGGTTGTGATTAAATCTCATTTAACCGATGATTGTCATTGAACCACTAACTTATTAAACTAATACATTGGATGTATGTAGTTTAACGAATTAGAAATTGCCTAGATAGTTTTCTTTACTCTGTAACGTAGTTAATGATTTGTCATGACTTGGTTACGTGTTTCTATTAGAGAACATGTTGAACGTCTTGAATTGTTCAAGAACTGTCAATATGTTGCTAATGAAACTTGGATAGAATATTTTGAATTGTTCAAAGATATTTTATTTGAAGTGTTGAAAACTATAAAATTCATCGTGAGTCTTTGAATTGTTCAAAGATGTTTGATATGATCAAATATGTGAATTTAAGGCAATTAGTTCTATAGTTATTTAATGAATGTGATTCTTACTCAGTATTAAACTTCCACGATTCCATTGTGATGGAATTGGTTAGTGAGAGTTATCGAATCTTATATGATTTGATTCGTTGATATTGAGAGTTACCGAATTAATTTTCAATACTCTTGGGGTTATGCTCCAGTAACACTAATTTATCTCTTTAATTTAGGTTCCATTCATTTCTACAGTTACATATATGATATGTATAGTAGAAAATTTGAATCTTAAGAAGTTTGAGATTTAAGACTTTCTTTTATATAATGGTTATATAATTGAAAGTACTTGTGCCTCAGAGGTACGAGTGAAAGGTTTATCGTTTATTCTATTTAATGGAATATTGTATTCTATTTGATAGAATATCTTTTCTACGATCCCGAGTAATAAAATTATTTTATTACTTGGTGGTCGACATTGGATGTTGACGATTGTAGAAAGGACTTGACTTAGTAAAGTCAAATGAGAGAGTGATAAACTGTAATGGAACTACATAATTAATAAGATGAAAATACCCTTAGACATCTTCTGTACTAGTCCAATAGGATGTCAGAATCATTTACGAAGTATTTGATACTTAATGATTCTAATGTTTTCTTATTGAAGAAAATTATCCTATAACTTATAGTGGATGCGATATTTGATATCGATTCCGGAACTTAGCATTGAACCATAGATCTAAGATTGTTCATGGCTTACGACTATAAAGTTTTGAACTTGATTAGGCTTTCGTTATGAATAGTTCATAAAATGTGCAAATTGTTTGCGCAGCAAAAGCACAATGAGCTTGATAAAAGTTTGACCTTTATAGTATGACAGTGAGAAAGTTATTCTCAGTAATCTATTGTAGATTCTGAGGAAGCTAGTCTCTTGTCGCACTGAATGGACGATTAAGGATTTGTTGGTTAATGTTGATATTAAACCGTGGTTTTGGCTACAGAATGCAAAGTGACGTTCTTGAGTGATTTCTTCGAACGAGAGATCCGTTGTGATTTCTTGGTTTGAATATTTCATTCTAGAATGGCCCTGGAGTTTGTATTCTGCTAAGATCACAGTTTGATATACTAGCTTATGGAGCTTATTGTAGACTCATATAAGCTTTCCGGAAAATTGTGTTCTCTAGTTTTGATATCAGTCAGATTGTCTGGTTTTATCAAAATATAGAGAATATGTATTTGTCAGTAGGGTCAGTGGGAGCATACAAATTTCTTTCTAATACTATATATCCTTAAGTCTTCTTTTCTCCGTGATAACAGTGGGAGTAGTCTCTGTTATATATGATATATGATATAAAGTTTTATATAAGATATAAAATTAAGAGACTTGTGAGATACTCTCATTAATCGCATATTAGATATGATCTAATAAAGAACACAGTAAGACTACCTGTATGACAGTTAGTACAACTGTTTGACAGTTAACGTGTCTTTTATATATATAGTTTTCATCTTTCGTAAAGAATGATTCATTTTTCGAAAGATAAATTGATTGGAATGTCTAGTCAATCTTATGCATCATAAGATGATGGCAAAATGAGTACTATATTATGTGCGATTAAAGATATCAATTTAATCGTAATTGTTACGAGTTATTTTGAAATGTTGTAGACCATAAGATGTGTCTTGAAACATGTTCTTTGTGATATTTGAGATATTAAGAACAAGTTTCTCATTCATGGAGAATTTAGTCAGCAACCATAAGGTCAGATTAGTTTTGATTCTAATTATGACATTAGATGGTCTATGTCATATAAAGTCAGAAAAGATACAGTGAGAGTGTCACTATTGATTCTACTAAACTAATGGAATCAGTTGCGACTTTTGAAGTATTGACTTAAGAAGTTGCAAAGTGGCCTTAATGATTAGAAGTGTTAATATTAGTTTTGTGTTAGCGGTTTTCCTAATGTATTTGGATTTGATTTCTAAATAAATAGATAACTGAGTAGCTATAGAACAATACTAATATAGCGTCTGAGTCATATTGGTGTAGAATTTTGATTATACAGAATATGAATGATGCTGGTTAAGGAAAACAGTTGAGTTTGTTGGACAGACTCGATTTGTTAAAAGCAGGCTTACTTGTTGATGCCTACCTCTTGAGTGCTGGTGAGCTCTTGAGGACCATGAGTATATGAGATAAATTGAAGATGTGTATAAGATACCATGGATTGGCACTAGAGCAAGTGGGAGAAATTGTTAGGGTTGGTGCTCCGAGTGCCAATCCGGATCGTATTTATGTCCGATTCATAAATACGAGCAGTTCGATTTTCCATAATATTACTAATTTAATGGTAGAACCCTTGTCTTTTATACACGTATTCGATCTAATTACGATTAGATATCTGATTATGATTAGATCGAAACTGAATCTGGTTCAGTGATACGTGTATATTAGACAAAGACCCTAGGATTTACAGTATAGTGTGCAGTTACAACATAGTTTGTAATTGACATTGGGAAGCGCATTATTAGTTGTATATCCTTAAATAAAGTTCCTGGTCAAGATTTACTGACACGGGTCGGTTAGTAAAATCTGCTGAGACCAGTACATGTCGTATATCGTGACTTGGTCGATGGTTTATCCCAGTGAACCATGAGTCTTGGGAGACTCGTATAGACATGTAGGTGTTTATTTGATAAGACACTGAACGACTCACTGAAGGTTTCCTAATAGATGGTACACCAACGTCAATAGGAACCTTCTCGAGTTGAGCGAGCATAGTGGTCCTTCGACTTGAGATACCACAGTGGGATATATGAGTTATCCTCCACACTTTGATGGCAGTCACGTCAATGATCTATTCATGATTAGACCTCCGCCTGTTCGTTGGGTGTGGACTGATGCTTATGATATCAAGTGCGTATCAAGATAGGATCCGTCAGTCCTGTGTACAGGGCATAGGCATTCTCACGTGTTTATGATCTAGTAAATCCATGGCCGTGGTATAATGTCGGAAACTAGTTCCGAGTGTTATTTAGAGATCGTAAATTGAAAGTCGACTGTATTATACCGAACGGATTTGACGTTCTCATCTATATCCCAGGTATAATACGGATAGCCCGTGACGGAGGGATTATACGTATGCAGTGACCTCGCTTGTATAGTTTAGCGAGATTATCCGTTGTCGTCATAATCCATGAGTGGGTGGATTATGGACACGAAATTGGATTTCGTGACGGATAAACCTAAACTTAGAGAGTCCCACAATATGAAGTGTACTCGTTGAGCACTTGGGCAACTCGATATGAATAATACGGATTATTCATAATACTTCAACGGATTAAGTGAGTTAATCCGGATCGTTTAATCGGTTAAACGACAACACATGCAATTAGGGGATTTTGTCCGCTAATAATTATTGTGTATTTGTATTTGATACATAATACGATTAGATACACATTAATTATTCGTCAAATGAGATTTTGACACATGTCATAAATATATATATGTATTTGTATTTATTGTAAATAAAATACATATATAATAATTATTACATTAATTAATTATTTTGATATTTAAATGTTAAATGTTTTAAAAATTAATTAATAAAATGTTTCATAAATGCTATGATACATGTTCAATTATTATTGGATTTTGTGGCATGTTTTGGATAAACTTTATATGTGTCAAAATGTAATTTGATAATATAAAGTTGAATGCATTAATTTGATTAAAAAATAAAAGGACAAAAATGCCCCTTGTCTTCCAACTTCGTTTTTTACATATAAAAAAAAAGGGGGATTTGATTTTCTCTCTCTTGTTCATTTCTCTCCACTGCCGAAACAAGAAGAACAAAAACCCACAAATTTTGTTTGATCAAAACATGAAAGAAAAGGAAGAAAAATCAAGAAAAAGTTTGGAGGATTTTGGGAATTAAAGGTAATTCAATATTCCTTTGAGCTTGAAATTTGATTTCTTATTTTCTTGATGAACTATTATGATTCTAGGGTTTCTTTTTCTTTTAGAATTTGGGGTTTTTGTTTGGTTGTTGGAATTGGAAGAATATGCATGTGTGAAGTTGGATTTGGAGCTAATTAGTGTAATTTTATTCCAAATTGTTCAAATTATTGTTGGACATTTTTGTTTCCATTCTAGAGTTATTGATCCACTCTAAGATAGCCTAGAATTTTTCTTGGTTGCTTCATGTGGTGGGACTTTGATTGTGTTTGATTAATTTGATTAATCTTGTAAAATTGGATTTAAAGCATGTAAAATTGGTTATTTTGGTTTTCTGATCAGATTCGACTAAACTGGAATTTCTGGGATGTTATTGATGTCTTACGAATGTTTTCGATGAATTTTGGGAGTTGGCACAATTGCCGGAAAGTGTTTCCGACTTGAAATAAGCGAAAACGGCCAAAAACGGCGTTACCGGGTGGATTTTGAGCCAACCGGGTGACGGCTGTGAAAACAGTGATACCGTCACTGTTTGGGCAGCCCATGAACTGTCCCGACACTATTGGATCTGATCTGGGCAGTTTCCATAAGTGTCGGGTAGTCGGTTCGGTCAAAAACGCGTTTTAGGCAATTTGGCGGAAAAACGATTTTCGTAAAAGTTTCGCGAGTTTTCAACTTATTTATGTTAATATTTGATATTAAATAAATAGGTTTAGGTGAAATATGAATAAATTATTCATATTAGATATTGATTAATTTATTCGGTATTTTGAAAAATTTTAAAATACGATATCGCCCGAACCCGCGCTTCCGCTGCGCCCATCACCCAAAACCCCAACAACCTTACCCTTGCCGATGGAAGCTGGTAGGCAGTATAGCAGATAAATAGAAAAGTTGCATAAAAATAGAACTAATGTTGCTTATTATAACAATAAATGTTACATGTTATCATATGTAAAGAAATTTCTGGATATCTAGACACGTCCACTGATTGAGCAATTGCCACTTTGATGAAACTTCTTCACACCAACCATTAAGAAATTAAAAGACCAAGTATCCCAGTTCCTTGATCTAATCGAATTGACATTTTTGACACTATTCAGATACGACAGGATGTATGTGGCTGGTGTAGGACATAAAATCGTTTCGATAACAAAAAAAGATGAATAAAATTCTGAACTCTTCATCAGCAATAGTAATGCTGCTTAGCTTCTTCCCCAGTGCAGCAATTGAGATGCCATATTTACCGATACAATACTTGTCCTGCACCTCAGTAGTATTGACATCCTCGGCATTCAAATTAACGCACATACTTCCATCTAAAATACCATCACATTGGAAAAACCAGCATGGCCTAATTGAAATTTTCTACCATTGAATGATATGGAAGAAGTATTTGCATCACATTATCGGACAAGTAATCTGCACTTTGGGCTAACGTTCTCCCAGGATTACTTAAATGCTTCTTGTAGAATGAGCACTTATTTAACAAGAACTTGAGCAAGGAATTAGAGGAAACTCTCTTTGAAGAAGACTCTCTAAAACAAATGGAATTCTTATTTGTTTTTCTAGATGCTTAGAATGAACCCTCAATGCCTCTTTATATGCAGGCTGAATGAAATGATAGAGGGTACCATTTTTTTTGGGGTGTAACCCTCCTAAGAGTTATACCCATTCCCTTATGCCTTTTAAAGCCTACGGACTCATCCATCCAATTTAGAGGACATGTCCCTTTTATCATTGTGCCATTCCCATAAGACACTACTTAAGGGACATGTCTCTCCAACACTTAAACTATATATATATTACTTACAGTGAAATGCCCATCTCTTCCTTCATCTCGGCCATGAACATAGATCCTGGATTTATCAAGTACTTTAGGGAATTCAGCCTTTAAAACTCCTATGGAAGCGACCTCACTTCTTACTTGAAATATGTGATCTTCTATAAAGAGGTAATCTGCCTTTACCCCCATTAGGAATTTTCTCCTAATATAGTGATCATTAAAAATCTTAGCTTATCATAGCCTTGACAGACAACACTCATCGTCATTACAGAAATGGGAAAAAGTATAAAACTCTACAGTGCTTGTTTTGAATTGCACAAAATTTCAGTTGTCCCTTTTGAACCTAGATCTTGGGATATCTAGTTAGCTAGGTTGGGTTTCTACAATGACAATTCTTAATTTATAGACTTCAAGCCCATTCCCCTCGATGACTTCTCAACCTGCTCTCTAGGTAAACCTTTAGTAAGTGGATCCGCTAGGTTTTCCTTTGATTTGACATAATCGATCGAAATTATGCCACTTGAGAGCAGTTATCGTATGGTATTATGTCTGCGACGTATGTGTCGAGACTTACCATTATACATTGTATTTTGGGCTCTCCTAATAGCCGATTGACTATCAAAATGTATGCTTATCGCTGACACTGGTTTGGGCCAATTTGGAATATCCTCTAGGAAATTTTGAAGCAATTCCGCTTCTTCCGTTGTTTTATCTAATGCTATGAATTCTGATTTCATAGTAGACCGGGCAATACATGTTTGCCTTGAGGATTTCCATGACACGGCTGCACCACCAAGAGTGAAAACAAATTCACTCGTAAATTTGGAATCCATTGTATCATATATCCAGTTAATATCGATGTATCTCTCTAGAACAACAGGATATTATTGGGGTTGGTGCTCAGAGCGCCAATCCAGACCGTATTTATGTCCGATTTATGAATACAAACATCCCATTTTTCCATAATATTGCTTTCTTAGTGGTTGTACCTCTTGTTTTTATATACGTATTTGATCTAATTACGATTAGATTGAAACTAAATTTGATTTAGTAATATGTATATATTAGACAAAGACCCGATAATAAATAATGTAGTCCGCAGTTACAAAGTAGTTTGTAATTGACATTGAGAAGTGTCACTACTAGAAATATATTATCAAATAAAGTTCCTGGTCAAGATTTACTAACACGGGTCAGTTAGTTGAATCCATTGAGACCAGTACATGTCATATATCGTGACTTGGTCTGATGGTTTATCCCAATGAACCATGAGTCTTGGGAGACTCGTATAGACGTGTAGGTGTTTATAGTGGATAAACACTGAACCACTCACCGAAGATTCTTAATGGATGGTACACCAACGTCAATAAGAATCTTCTCGGATTGAGTAGCATAGTGGTCATTCGACTTGAGCTACCACTGTGGATGTATGAGACATCCTCCACACTTAGATGGCAGTCAGACCTCCGCCTGTTCGTTGGGTGTGGACCGATCCTCATGATACCCTGTGTATGTCAAGATAGGATCCGTCAGTTCTGTGATGGAGGAATTATACGTATGGAATGACCTCGACCTATATGATTCAGCTAGTTTATCCGTGGTAACCTTAATTTATGGGTGGGTAGATTATGGACACGAGATTGGATTTCGTGATGGATATGCCTGAATCTAGAGAGTCTCACTAATGAAATATACTCGTAGAGCACTAGGGCGACTATTATAAATAATGGTGATTATTTATAAATCGTTTAACTGTTAAATGAAAGATACATGCATTAAGGGCCGAACCATCATTTCATAATTAGTGTGTATTTGTGTTTAATATTTGATATTATTAAATATACATTAATTAATTGTCAAATTATGATATTTGACATATATCATTAATATATGTATTTGAGATATTTAAAATAAATATGATACATGTATTTGAGATATTTGTATTTAATTAATTAATTAATTAATTGTTAAATAATTAAAGTAATTAAAATATAAATATCTTACCAAATGATAATGATGGGAAATGATTAACAAGTGTATAAGTTTGACTTTGCATTAAAAGAAATGGTTGTCAAATTGAATTTGACTTCTAAGATATTTGTTTAATTTTGATTAAATTGGAAAATATTTTTTTTTCTTTTTATTAAGCAATTTCGGCCACAACCCTAATATATATAAAGTGTTATATTTTTCATTTACTTCAACCTTTTGCCAAGCCTCCAAATATTACAAAAGATTAGGTTGAGAGAAAAAGTGAAGAACTTGAGAAAGACTTGAAGAAAACTTAGTTATAAAGTAAGTTTTTCAACTTTTCTTCAACTAGAAAAATATTTCTAGGGTTCTTATCTACAACATAGTTTGTTCACACGTTTTTCTACTCTCTTAATATTGTAATACTTGGTTTGGAAGCTTGAATGAAAGTAGTATGCATGTATATAAACAAAATGAGCTTGTAAATGGTTTATTAGCACACTTTTGATCATTTGATGATCTAGTTGCCATTCTAGAGTTGTTGGGCCACTCATTGATGACCTAGAATTGTTCTAGAGTTATTTCAAAGTGGTGAAACTCGTTTGGTGTGGTACAGACTTGATTGAAACATTGGATTTGTTTAATTGGTATAAATTGATCATATTGATGTTTTTGAAAAATTAGGATTCATACCCTTTCCAAATTTGGGGCTTTTCATATATGTATTGTGTAATGATGTATATATGATGTATATAAAGTTTGGTGATGATTGAATTTCATCTTGACTTGTTTTGAACAAGATTGGACTAAAATGCACAAGTTGGAAACTAAGAGGGGCTCACGGCAATTTGTAAGAAATTATGGGTTTGAGTTGCAATTTATAATTTGATGTGTATGACATGTTAAAATCACTTTGTTACTTATTTGGAATCATTTAAAATTGTATTTGACAATTTAAGGACCAAAATGATCAAAATGCAAAGTTTTGGGGCAATTCTATAATAATGAAAAATCTGGAAAACAGTTTTCAGAATCTGTTTTTCATGCATATTTGATGTACAAATCATTTTGGTTGTGATTGGAAATCACCTAAGTTTATTTTGAACAACTTAGGACTAAAATGATTAAAATGAAAAGTTTTTGGCCTTTACGGCAATTAGAAGAAATATGATTTCTTGGATAAAAATTTCAGATTTTAAGTATTGAGTAATTAAAATAAATAAGTTTATTTTAATTGTTCAAGAAAAATTTTTGAAATCGGAAAATTTTGATTTTCTGCGTTCCGCTGCGTTACCCATACTACCCCTAAAAACCCCTACATATATCTCGTATAATGCATATTATATTCTTAAGTTTCTATCAGATACCTCAAAACTCTTACTATGACTTTCCAGTGGTTATGTCCTGGATTGCTCGTATATCTGCTAAGCCTGTTTACAGCTTGAGCGATATCATGTCGTGTGCAGTTTGTGAGATATATCAGACTTCTGATGATTCTCGAATACTCTAATTGCGATATGATTGAGCCAGTATTCTTTGATAAATGAACAGTTAGATCTACATGAGTTCTAGTCACATTTAGATCTCATTTATTATATTTCTCAAGTATCTTCTCAACATAGTGAATATGAGATAATATATACCCCTATGATGTTCTAGAAATCTTAATTCCTAAGATTACATCAGCTACTCCTAGATCTTTCATATCAAATTTGCTGGTCAATACTTTCTAGGTAGACTGAATCATCTCATGATTACTACCAATTATCAGCATATCGTCTACGTAGAGACACACAATGACATATCCTTTTTGAGTTGATTTGGTGTATACACACTTATCACACTCATTGAATTTGAACTCACTTGACAACATCTCAACATCTCTTTGTCAATTTTTTCATGCCATTGTTTAAGTGTTTGTTTTAATCCGTATAAGGATTTTACAAGTTTGCACACCTTTTGTTCTTGTCCAGGAATATTGAAACCTTCTGGTTGTTTCATGTAAATCTCTTCATCTAGTTCACCATTTAAGAATGCCGTCTTTACATGCATTTGATGTATTTCAAGACCAAATATAGCTGCTATGGCTATGAGCATTCTTATTGACGTGATACAAGTCACTGGTGAATAGATATCAAAGTAATTATGACCTTCTTTTTGTCTATAACCTTTTATGAGAAGTCTTGCCTTGTACTTATCTATTGATCCATCCGGTTTCATCTTTCGTTTGAATATCCATTTGTAGCCCAATGGCTTACAACCTGGAGGAAGATAACCAACTCACAAGTATGGTTTTGTTGGGGTCAAATCAGGGAGGCGCAACGGAAGAAGCGTTGTTTAGGCGAAATCGTAGTTTAAAATTTTTAAACTTACGAATAAATTATTCAATATCTAATATTGATAATCTATTCATATTTCACCGAAACATATTTATTCGATATCATAACGATATAAATAATATAGAAACATCACGAAACTTTTGCGATAAAGTTTTTCCCGCAAAATATCATAAAATGCATTTCCGGTAGAACCGACCAACCAGTACTCATGGGTACTGCCCAGGTCAGCCCCAAAACTATTTAGACAGTTCGTGGGTAGCCCGAACAGTGCCCAGTTCACTGTTTGGGCAGCTGTTACCAAGTAACGCCGTTTTTCGCCGTTTTCGCGTATTTTCATTCCGAAACAATTTCCGGTAAATATTTTTCTTGGGCAATTAAAAAAAAAACCAATTTATTCTAATTACTCAATAAATAAAAACTGAATTGTTATCTGAAAAATCAGATTGATCATTAATTGCTATGAGACCCCTACACTTTGCAAATTAATCATTTTGGTTCTTAAATTGTCAAATACATATTTAATTGATTCCAAATCAATCCCAAAATAATTTATACAATTTGCAACATAAACCAGAAACTTTTTCAGAATTTCGAAACTGCCCAGATATTTCCAGAATTACGAAAACAGCCCAGATTTTGTATTAATTGCAATTTGGTCCAATTTGTTCAAAACACATCAAGATCAAATCCTATCAATCCCAAATTTGACATACATCAAATATACATAAAATTATATCATATATAGGAAAAGCCCAAAAATTTGAATGGGTTAAGAACCCTAATTTCACAAATTACTCAAATTGGACAATTTACATTAAATTGACAAAATTCAACACTTTAATCATCCAATTGCCACACCATTTAAGTCTCACCATCATTAAATTAATCAAGAACAATTCTTGGTTAATTATGAATGGCTAATCAACTCTAGAATAACAACTTTAATTTTCTAATTAATTTATTAAGCTTAATTACAATAATAAGCAAATAAATTAATCATACATGCTTAACATCCTCAAACAAGCTCCAACAAATTTAATTACAAACTTAAGAGTAGAGAGATCATTCTTAGCAAAACAATTGAAGATAAGAATAATAGAAACAATTTCTATCTTGAAGAAAATTGAAGAATACTTACAAAATTTCCAAAAATTAAGCTTTCTCCTTTTGATTTTCCTTCAAATCCTCTCAACTCACTTTGTAATATTTTTGTTAAACTTGAGAGTGTGTGAAAAATGAAACAAAACCATTTTGTTATCCAATTCCCACCATGGCCGAATTTTGGCAATAAAAATAAAACAACAATTATTTTATTTTTGTTCAAATATCATTAGTCCACATTTTACTTAATAAAGTAAACACATTATCTATTATAAAGTGAATCAAAAATTTGTTACAATGATAACATGTCATTTCCTAACTTTAATAAAGCAAATATATTTATTATTTTAATTAATTTAATTATTTTATAATTAAACAATTAAATAATTAAATACAAATATCTTAAATATATGTATTATATTTATGTTAAATATCTCAAATACATATATTAATGATATATGCCAAATATCACAATTTGATATTTTATTAATGTGTATTTAATAAAATCAAGTATTAAATACAACTACACATTAATTTGGAAATGTCCGTTAGGTCCCGATTGTATGTATTTTTCGTTTAACCGTTAAACGAGTTATAAATAATTAATATTATTCATAACAGTTGCCCTAGTGCTCTACGAGTATATTTCATTAGTGAGACTCTCTAGATTCAGACATATCCGTCACCAAATCCAATTTCGTGTCCATAATTCACCCACTTGTAAATTATAATAACCACAAATAAACTCATTGAATCATACAGGACGAGGTCACTGCATACGATAATCTCTCCGTCACAAGTATCCGGATTATCTCAGAGATATAGATATAAACGTCAAATCTCTATAGGAATAATCTCGTCGACGTATCTATTAGCAATCTCTAAATAACATTCGGAACTCACTTCCGAAGTATACTATGGCCATAGATTTAACTGATTGCTAATCACATGATGGACTACCTATGCTCTGTACACAAAACTAACTGATCCTTTCTTGATACACACAGGATATCATGAGCATGAGTCCACATCCAACGAATAGGCAGAGGTATAATCTAAATAGATCGGTGACGTGACTGCCATCTAAGTGTGGAGGATAACTAATATATCCACAGTGGTATCTCAAGTCAAAGAATCACTATGCTACTCAACCCGAGAAGATTATACATGACAAAAAATCACGGGCCGGGCTTCACCTAAAAAGCCCGGGCCTGGGCTTAAAATAAATAATTAAATATTTTTATTTATAAAATATATATATTTATATAATAAATTTTTATATTTATAATTTTTTATATTAAAAAAATCGGGTCCGGGCTTAAAATTAATAATTAAATATTTTTATTTTTAAAATATATATATTTATATAATAATTTTTTTTATTTATAATTTTTTATAATTAAAAAATCGGTCTCGGGCCCGGCCCGACCCGGCCCAGTGACAGCCCGGCCCGAGCCCAACCCATTGTCATCCCTAGAGAAGATTTCTATTGACGTTGGTGTACCATCTATTAGGAAATCTTCGGTGAGTCAGTCAGTGTTTATCAAATAAACACCTTCACGTCTATACGAGTCTCCCAAGACTCATGGTTCATTGGGATAAACCATCGGACAAAGTCTGATATACCACATGTACTGGTCATAACGCATTTTACTAACCGACCCATGTCAGTAAATCTTGACCAGGAACTTAATTTAAGGATATACAACTTATAGTGACACTTCCCAATGTCAATTACAAGCTATGTTGTAACTGCGCACTACGTTGTAAATCCTGGGGTTATACATATCACTAAACCAGATTTAGTTTCAATCTAATCGAAATTAGATCGAATATCTAAATAAAAGACAAGAGGTGCTACCATTTAAATTAGTAATATTATGGAAAAATGTATTGCTCGTGTTCATGAATTGGACATAAATACGATCCGGATTGGCGCTCAGAGTACCAACCCTAACAATTTCTCCCACTTGCTCTAGTGTCATTCAATGTGTATCACATACACATCCCAATATGTATCACATACTCATGGCCCTCAAGAACTCACCTAGCGCTCAAGAGGTAGGTAACAACAAGTAAGCCCGCTATGACATATTGAGTTTGTCCAACAAACACAATCATTTTCCTTAGCAAGCATCATTCATATTTTTGTAGAAACTAAGTTCTACATCAATATGACTCACATGCCATATCAACATTGTTCTTCAGCTACTAAGTTGTCTAAGTATTTACGGATCAAATCCAAAATACTATGTAGACAATCGCAAACACAACACTAATAACAAACTTCTAATCTACGAGGTCACTATGCAACTTCATAAGTTGCAACTAATTCCACTCATACAGTAGAATCATCCGTGACACTCTCATTGCATCTTTTCTAACTCTTTATGACGTAGACTGTCTAACGTCATAATTAGACTCAAAACTAATCTGATCCTAATGGTTGCGGACTTATTCTCCATTAATAAGAAACTCGTTCTTAATATCTCAAAGATAATAAAGAACATGTTTCAAGACACATATTATGGTCTAGAAGATATCAAAATAACTCGTAACAATTACGATTAAATTGATATCTCTAATCGTACTTAATATATTATTCATTATGCCATCACCTTATGATGCATAAAATTGACTAGACATTCTAATCAATTTCTCTTTCGAAAAAGGAATCATCATTTACGAAAGATTAATACTATATATAAGACATACACTAACTGTCAAACAGTTATACTAACTATCATACAGATAGTCTTGTTGCGTCCTTTATTAGATCATATCTTATGTACGATTAATAAGAGTATCTCACAAGTCTATTTCTTTTATATCATATATAAAACTTTATATCGAATATATTAGAGACACCACTCCCACTGCTTTCATGGATAAAATAAGACTCAGGTAAACACTTTACCTCATTATCATCTCATTATTACCTTAATAATGATAATGTCATTATGATGTAAAATACTAGAAAGAAATTTATACGCTCCCACTAACCTTTCTATCTCATAAGTATTCTCTATGCTTTGATAAAATCAGACAATCTGACTCATATCAAAATTAGAAAACACAAATTTCCAGAAAGCTCATCCGAGTCTACAATAGGCTCTATAAGCTTATACACCAAATTGTAATCTTAGCAGAATACAAAATCTAGGGCCATTCCAGAATATACTCTTCAATCAAAGAAATCACAATTGATCTCTTATCCGAAGAAGTCATTAAAAAACTGTCACTTTGTATTCTTTAGTTAAAATACATAATTTAATATTATCATTAACCAACAGATCTTAAATTGTTCAATCAGTGCGACTAGAGACAAGTTTCCTCAGAATCTACAATAGATTATTGAGTATAATTTTTCTCATTGTCATACTATTAAGGTCAAACCTTTAATAAGCTCATTGTGCTTTTACTGCGCAAACCATTTGCACATTTTATGAACGTTTCATAACTAAAGCTCAATCAAGTTCCAAACTTGATCGTAGTAAGCTATGAACATTTTAAGATCTATGGTATAATGCTAATTTCCGGATTCGATATCAAATATCGCTCCCACTATAAGTTATAGGATAATTTTCTTCAATAAGAAAACAACAGAATCATTAAGTATCAAATACTTTGTAAATGATTCTGACATCCTATTACACTTATATGGAAGTAATAAAAGAGCATTTTCATCTTATTAATTATGTAGTTCCATTTATAGTTTATCGCCGTATTTGACTTCAATAAGTCAATTTTTTCTACAGTAGTCAACATCCAATGTAACACACTAAGTAATAAATAATTTTATTACTCGAGATCGTAGAAAAGATATTCTATCAAATAGAATGCAATATTCTATTAAATAAAATAAATGATAAACTTCTACTCGTACCTCCGAGGAGCAGGTAATATCAATTATATAACCATTATACAAAAGATAGATTCAAATCTCAAATATTTCAAGATTCGAATTTTCTACTTATACACATCATATACGTAACTGTAGAAACTAATGGAACATTAATTAAAATGATGAATTAGTGTTACTGAAGCATATCCCCGAGAGTATTGAAACTAATTCGGTAGCTCTCAATATCAAATGAATCAAATCGCATAAGATTCGATTTCTTCCATTAACCAATTCCATAAATATAGAATCGTGGAAGAATAATATTGATGTAAGAATTATATTCTTCGAATAACCTTAGAAATAATTACCATTAATTCATATATTTGATCGTATCAAACATCTTTGAAAAATTCAAAGACTCACGATGAATTTTAAAGATACAATTTTCAAAACTTCAGATCGAATATCTTTGAACCAGTCAAAATATTCTATCCGCGTTTTATCAGAAACACGTAACTAAGTCACGACAGTTCATTGACTAAGTTACGAAGTAAAAAAAACTACCTTAAGCAATTTACAATTCATAAATTACATATATCCAGTGTATCAATTTAATAAATTTTCGGGTCCAATGACAGTCATTGGTTAAACGAGATTTAGTAACCTTCCCGAATACAATATTCGTTAAATGGATAAGGATATGTGGTGTGATCTCATATCAGACCATCCTTTACCATATGGTATAAGCTGTTGGACAATTATGACCCATAGCGTCACTATTTGTAAAAGACATTGTGGTTTTG